>JAQJVL010000399.1:42856-272856 GCA_035578905.1 Stictocephala bisonia | reverse complement strand
TGTGTAGGTTGAGTTTGGATGACCTATGTTCAGACATGGCCATTTATTAGCCCAAAAGGCAACTAAGCGACTTACAGCTTTACGTGGAATTCGAACCACGAAGTATTGGTTTATTTTCAATTAATTGATAAGCCTGATACTCAGTTTTCTCCCCTATACAACAGGGTTAAAAGTATATCTTAAAACATGATAGGCGATAAACGTATGTTAAGTCCAATACGTACTTATAGCATATCTGTGAAAACGTGAGATTTCGGCACACATTAGTGTGTGTTAGTGACAGTTGTGATGAAATCTAGAACTGGATTTCTTGGAGCGTTCAACTGGGCGCTTGGATGCACGCACACCCTTACTACCAACATGGCATCCGCTCAATAGTCTCTATCAACGTGGACACTACTATAAAGGTCCGAGGTGTTCATTTTGGGGTGGTTGTCAGGGTCTGGATGTTGTGTGGGGAAGAGAAGTGAGTATCTGGCTTGTCACTAAGCTGACAATCAAATCAACGCTAAGTGGTCCTGATTCCAAGCAAAGCTGTATGATCCTAAGTTGCCCTGGCTATTGGGATATAACTCTCTAAAAAGCTGTCGACCTTACTTAGTAACAATGACTACACTCGTTCATCTACACTCATCACCCTCGTTCGCCCCTCATATTCACCCATATATCTCTGTGATCGGTGTCTTGGTAATGAATAATGAGAATACAAAGTTCATGTCAGGAGATGAATTACTTTACTTAGTCCCCGAATCTTATCTTAAATCTATTATGTGATTTATATGTTTGCAAGCAAATCTTTGTTAAATTTACAAACTGATTTTCAAATTTGTACATTTAAAAAACTAATGTAGGCATCAAGTAAAAAATTACCTTTATGCAAAATGTCCCATTAGTACTAAAATAATTATATGAAAACTGCTGTAAATATTCATCTCTTGGTCGGTGCTAGTGGGTGCAGTGCTGTAATCCATCTACTCGGGGTATTCCAGACCATCGATGTTCCAGACACATACGTCTCATGTCTACCCAATGAAGGAACCTGCTACAACGCAACACACACACACACACACACACACACACACACACACAAATGTCCCGTTAATTCAGACGCAATGTGTTTTTAGCGGCTCTTTGAAGGGCTCCCAAGATCATAACCACTATCAGCCCATTACGACTGTAATAAAATTACCTCTCTGAGGCGGACCTCGGATTCTTCACTTATGAGAAACAACTTAACTGTAGGATGATTGTGGGATGAACTGAGTAAAATGGACGTAGTTAGTGAAAAACCGTTACTAACATTCGATAGCTCACTCGACTTCAAATCACTTAATTCGTGCCCATTTTTTATGTACGGGTGACTATAAAATGTTGACACCAACAGTACTTGTAAGGCCTGTTGTATCAGCGTTGATAACACATGTAACACTTAGGTCGAATCAGTACCGTAATCACAATATACACGTACCTACAGTTTTATCTACCTAGTGAACGGTGAGTGGCCGTGTGTTGCCCGTATGGTGATGACCGGCTAACGGGGCCAGTATCGGTCACTGGCTGACACGCTCGGACGGACTCGTCTTGCCAAAACCAAACCTAGGGGTGTGGCGATAACAGTATTCCTAGCTAAGGTCATAATCATAAACTAAAATTGTACGATATTTTTAAGAAGTATAAATTATGAGATAGTATCAGAACAAAAATGCGTTATTAGATCGATGTGATTTTATTACATTTTGAGTCTATTATTCATAAAATATTATCAAAACAGTTTTTTTCTAATATAGTACTTTTTCAATCAATTTTTACTTGATTGAGTAACTCTTAATTACAGCTCAAAGCAAGATATACTGTAATTAGTAGATTAATTAAAACTATTTCTCGTCTCGGGTGAATCGATGATGAGTGTCACTAAGATAATGCATTTTAATACCATCAAGGTTGCCTGAAATATTTACTATTGTCACAATATCTACCTCACTCTAGACTCCACAACATGTTGGGTAGAAATCGCGCGCGACTGCGATCGTAAGTAAGGCTCTTGAATGGCTGTGGAATACTAATTAATATATTTATAAAAATGAGACAGACTTATTATTAACAAGATAGTAAAGATCAAAATCAATTAGCAACCTAGTAAATAGCAAATAACCAAGCGGTTCTAAAGACATAAACAAATAATAACAAAATCTATCCAACACAAATTATTAAAATGCTCGGGCGATGATGCTGCTGTCACTGGGCCTGTGAAATGAAATGAAATGAAATGAAATGGTTTATTGTCACAGAAAATTACATTAGTGTTAAACAGATAATCTCCTACTAACTGGTGACTCGTCAATTGTTACAAAACTACTAACCTAAAGAATTAAAAAAAGAATAAATAACAAAATAAAGAGGTTAAATCACCAACTAATCAATAATTTATACACAATAACATACTTAATAATTATTTTTCAGTGTATCTAAAATATAATGACCTCGTCCTGCAGAAATTCGGAGACGGAGTAATAGCTTCGGTCAACTAGAAACTGCCTGAACTTTCTATAGAGCTGATTGGCATTCCCCAAGCTTTTGTATTTCTGTGGTATTTTATTATAAATTTGTATTCCGCTACATAATGGACTATTTTCATATTTTCTTAATCTATGTTTGGGGGCACGTAGTTTATTTTTACTTCTTGTATTATGGTCGTGGTTCACATTATTTTGTTGGTAAGAATATATATTTTCGTGTACATTTTTTACTACTTCCAACAAATACAATCCTGGGAATGTAAGAATACCAAGTTCTTTAAATATTCTTCTGCAAGATTCTCTTGGGTTCATACCCATCATGACTTTTTCATTTTCTTTTGGGCTCTAAATATTTTTTCCCAGTGATTTGAACGTCCCCACATAATTATTCCATAGCGTAATATGGATTCAAAGTACGCAAAATACAGCACTAACTTGATTCTCCTGCTCGCTATATGAGTCAGACATGACATGTTAAATATTGCCTTGTTCAGCCTCGAAGTAATATATTCTATGTGCGCTTTCCATTTGAGTGTTGAGTCAAAAACTAGACCAAGCAATTTCACTGTCTCTGCTATCGCCCCATCGTACTTGTTTGCATCATTTACTACTGTTTGAGTTTTAAACTGTATTATGCTTGTTTTTTCCTTATTTAAATTTAGCCCATTAGCTGCAAACCACTCATCTAACATCTCTATCAGATCACTCATCGCTTGCTCCACTTCACTTATTGTCTGTCTGGTTACATGTGCTGTAGTGTCATCAGCGTACATCACTATCTTTTCTTTGCACAGGAAAGGGAGGTCATTAATGTATATCAAGAAGAGCAAAGGACCGAGAATAGAGCCCTGTGGAACACCATGAGGGACTGCTTTCCATTCTGGGTTTATTTTTACATTATTCAGTGTTACTGTTGTCCGTTGTTTTCTGTTCTGGAGGTAAGAACCAAACCATCTCAAACAGTGTCCTTTGATTCCGTAACATTCGAGTTTTGCTAGCAAAATATCATGCCTCACACAATCAAAGGCTTTAGACAAGTCACACATCATCCCAAGGCTAACATTTGAATCGTCCAATGATTTAAGGATATCATTTGTCAAGTCGATCAAAGCACTATTTGTCGATCTTTTGCTTCTGAATCCATGCTGACTTACTGAAAACATGTCATTTATCTCAATGTATTTTATTAACTGTTCTTTTACCACAGATTCGAAGATTTTTGAAAAAGTTGGCAGCAAGCATATTGGTCTGAAGTTAGAGATCACCTATGAACATTTATGAATGAATAGCTCGACTAACCTACTTGTAGTTCCGATATCCAACTAGACTAATGTAATTAACCCCAACTTACGATTTCACACTCGAGTCTCAGAGAAAACTCACTAAGTTCCAGGGCCTCCCCCCAAATACATCAAAGACACAACGTTTCCTGACATCCCCGAGTGTCTCGATTGCCTCGTAACAGGCAATATGTCAAACAGTCAATGTCACCAGCACCGTGAGTTCTGACTGGCTCAACACACCTCCTTCATCAATGTCCTTCATCAATAATATTCACTGTAAAGTATATTATTAACAAAATTTATATGAATAATTGATAAATAACCAAATAATACTAATATAATAGACATTTCCCCTCTATTTATTTAACATTTTATCCATCCCACGTTTCCTGACATTATCAATCAGCCTTTCCTTCTCTACACGAGACGCCGAGTTGTCCACGACCGAGAGTCGTCCCGCTCCTTTGCTCGTTTTACGAGGTTCCCAAATCTTAGCATTCCTCACAGACAATAGATTTAAACATCTATTCCTAGATATTAAAATGTGAGTCATGTTTGAAGTAGAACGTTTTTGGCGCACGAAATAATACGTGATGGCGAGTTAACGGGCCGTGTCTGAGATACAGATCTGAGGCCGTGCATAGATAATAGCCCATTGTCGTGATAACGGGACTGTCCAGTTGATAGCTAATCGCTTTATGCAATTAACACAGGTGACTGATGAATTACCCGCATGCCAGCTGTGACTGCGCGCAGCCTCGAAACCTCAATCCGCCCTATTGTATATCATCGCTTTTTGTGTCTTGTTATTTCATTTAACTCTAATGGGTTGAGTTGGATAAGCTTTTCCATACTTGGGAGTATTCACTTGTTTAACAAGCTACATTATTCCAATTTTAATATAATTTGGAACTAACAACGTCGATATCCTTGGCATCTGTTACCCATATTACCCATATCCTATATGCGTGATAGTCACAGTACAAGAATGTATGGACAAAGGAGAGAACAGTTCTAAATAGTTTTTTTGTGTTATTTTAATATGTATTAGCGAGTAAAACATGAATTCATTCCAACAGCTAAGAAGTCAACATTTGCTTGTCAAGTGAAATTAAAAATAGGTTAGTTACTCCATTAATGTCAACCCCTGAATCAAAGTACTCAGCAATGCTCATAATGCCGGCTAACACTTTTAGAACCCCTCACTAGTTAGGAAAACGTATTCTTACATATTTTCATTTTAAATTCATTGTTTTAAACGACGTGCTTTTAACACTACAGGTGTCCTTCATCGACTATTTCTTTTTCGAATATTATACTAGCTGATAGCCATTGCTTTCCTACGGGGTGGTCCTCTACGCTTGCTTACCATTCCCTCCGTGGTTCTCTCTAAAACATTACATATATACAAAAGCTCAGCCTGCTGGCGTTCTCCTAGGTAACAAAGCTTTATGGTCCAGAAAACCTTTAATACGTCTGCTTTAGGGGATGCAAAGTAGTGCAATCATGTGACTTACTGTCGGCGCAGAAATCATGTGCACCCGAGTTTGAAGGTTGTTTTCTAAGGAACTAAGAGTCCTACGAAAAATCTAATCACACCGTTGTTTTTCTTGTTTAACTGCACATCATGCCAAATGCGTTTTTAAATGTTACTATAACTTTTCCTAATTTTTACTCTAGTTGCAACAAAAAAGTACCGGAATTTTAACTAGTTCTCACTGTACATTACATTTACACCACTATTACTCAAAACAATGTTAGTTATTGTACCACATTTATATTTTAATACCTGTTTGATAGGAAGGTTTTGTATAAATGTTATCAATTTTAGAATTGTTAGTTTTCGAGAAAAAAGTTCTTATAAATTCCCCGAAACATTGTTTTCTCGGCCACTAGAGGTCGTATATTTAATTAATTTGTCTTGTTGTAATCCTTATGATATGTATAGTTACGATACATTGCTATCATATGTGTAAGTAAATGCAGTGATTTTAAGTCGGTTTAGATCCATTATAAATAACTTTAAATTGACAAATTTGAATTGATTTAAATTAATATAAAATCAGAGCATTTATTTTAGCATATGAAATTATGTTTCGTAACTATATATGTCATAAGTATTAAAACAAAACCAACTAATTAATTATACGATCTCTAGAAGCCAAGAGAAAACAATGCTTCGGGGAATTTATAAGAACTTTTTTTTCTCGAAAACTAACAATTCTAAAATTTATCTAACTTTTAGAAAACCTTCCTGTTGACCAGGTTTTAAAATACAAATGTGATAAATTGACGTGTTTTTGAGTAATAATGGTGTAAATGTAATGTATAGTGAAAACTAGTCAAAATTCCGGTACTTTTAATGTTCCAACTAGGATAAATATTATTAAAACTTGTAATAAAAATTTAAAATATTTATGTCGTAACATAAACTTAAAATCGATAAACAATGGTGTGATTAGATTTTCCGTAGGAATTTTATAGTTCCTTAGAAAACATCCTTCAAACTCGGGTGCACATAATTTCTACGCCGGTAGTAGTAGAAATTATCTGTAACATTGCACAATGAAAACTAAATTAGTCAAGATTTTGTGACATCTTTACGTGTTTTGTATTAAGTGTTTGAAACAAATTACTAAATTAAAACAATGCCAATGATACTGTTATGGAAAATAAGGAAACATCGAAGGGTTGTTTCTACCCCTTAGGACCCGTTTGAGGAGCCATTTGGTCGGGAGGCCTTTGTACACTATTGATGAAGGGTTAAGTGGTGTTGTTGGCTGTTTTATTTTTATTTAACTACCTTAAATACTTTTCTTATTGTAGCAGCCCTTATTGTAATAAAATAAATGTCAAGATCAGCTTAAGTGTAGGCTATAGTGAAAAATTGTCTTAGTATTTATGATGTTACTTATGAAAATTTACTTATGATGTTATTTATTTATTATTTTATGTTCTTCATTAATGATGTTATTTGTGTATTATGACTTGCATAGAAAACTGTGACATAAATCATATTTTTGTGACATTAATCATATTGTGCCAGTAAATTAATCTTGAATCTTAGGAATGCAATTTTGAGAATTTCTTCTTTAATGGGTTTCTATGATAGTGGGAGCTAACTTCTCTCCAAAATGTTATGAAAACCCGTCAGTGGTCCCGGAGATTTCGTGATGAGTGAGTTCCGTTTTTAGGTTATATATATATATATATATATATATATATATATATATATATATATATATATATATATATATATATTTTATATATACATATATATATATATATTTAGATTTTATTGAAAACTAGTCTTGCTTTTATAACAGACTATACAGTTATAAATACTGATTCAATAGATGTATCAATGCAGTGTTTGACTCTGATTGAGATCGCATCGGAATTTCTTAACAAATTAATAGGTTCAACTATCGGCTAATTAGTTATTCACTACTCACCCACCCACCTACCCATACACGCACAGAGGTAATGAGTTGCCCGTCCCTACACGCAACTATAGGCTAATCTTAATTAATTAATTAAGAACCACTATATTACAGAGGACTCGTTTCTGAGGAGACCTCCCATAGAGACGCTGTCTGGGGGACACGCCAAAGTAGCCTACTGTTTATTAGAAACAAAATTGCATGGGCTACAACAAAACCAACTGGACAGATATAACAGTACAATTGAAAACAAATCAAAGACAAACAATAGTTGGTCAAGTGCGTGACGGACTTCGGTCACGACGCGACCGACGTGCGTGGCGCATGCGCCCTGGTGAGTCGGCTGTGTACGCATGCGCTCTTGCGATTTAGATATTGTGCGTATGCGCTGAGTATAGTGCATTCCTCGTTTGTTGTCACTCCCCTTTATACAGTACATTTAAAAATGTTTAAAACTATCTATACATAAAACATTAAAAATAAAATAATATAAATTATTTGTTTAGTCTCAAAATAAAAAAAAAAAAAAAAAAAAAAAAAAAAAAACAACTAATGGCTAAATTCACTCACAAATAACAAATATGACAGTCCATTGCGCTTCTTAAATATACTATCTAGTCAATCATGTTCAGTAAAACTACTGTGTAATGTACACAAGTGTATACGTCTAATTAATATATATATTTTAAAATTTATTTTGTTAGCTTATACAATTGTAAAAAATATGCCAAAAGTAATAAATGATCATAATTATATAATTAATATTACAATATACACCCTAATTAGTGTACGTTAAATAGGTAATCATATTTTTTACTGATGACGAAATAGCAATGTAGTAGGAGTTCCACGTGGGAATATTTTAATTGAACATTCAAAATGCTCCTGAAAACATCCTTGTATTGATGTTATTAAGATATTAGAGACTAATTTTTATAAGTAAACCTATACATACTTTATTCTAACTGTTTAATAATAGTGTCTTGTCTAAATTCCCCAATTACTGTTTTGTTACTTTCTAAAATAGTGGTTTGAGATACATCACAGAGATAAACTAGAGGTCTTTTTCTATAGCCGAAACGAACGCTTCAATGGCTGTTATAAATACATGATAAGTTATGTACGTATTTATACGTCTGTAGTAATAATTACTAAGTTTACACTCGAGGGTTTGGGGGAAATAACAAGGACTGACAAGGTGCTGGTCCTGTCATCGAATGGCAAACAGGAGAAATAACCACTCTACATACTAACTCAGCACACATTCAACACACTATTGGATGCGACCTCTGTGTCTTTATTCTCTGTGGATACACATATTTTATAATGACAATATATTGCCGGTGTGGTTGATCAGTGGCTAAGGCTTGAACTGCGAAGTGCTCGTTCCAAAATTCGAATTCCCAACTAAGCTAACGGTTGGAATGCCACTTTACTCCTCCAAAAGTTCATGCACAGGCGTGCAGGCCCATATGAACAGGTGGGTGAAGTTCAAGCAAGGTATTTCATTAATCTGAATTTATTGGTAGTTAGTTAATATTAATTAATATACCTTTTTGTTCCTCTGCGATGCGACAAACTTAGCAATAGAGTTATGGGTGGAAACTTGACTATTGCGAGCTGGGCTATTTTACTTTTTAATTACGTGCAGTGATCCTGTTGCCGGAACCAGTTCCTAACGGTGGAAGTTCGCTGCTCGTCCCTGACAGGTTTGTACTGCCTGTGATGTACTAGACCTGGAGTATTTAAAACTAACTGTGCAGATCATTCCTTCACGTCTGCCATTGCGGCTGATTCTGATCTGTAAAAGGTTCTTCCAGCTTGTGGAAGACTACTCATCATCTCTCACACCCGTCATTACATTGCTTAAAGTCTCAGAATGAATATACAAGGAGAAAATTGTTCTTGGAATGGAAACCATCCCTGCGATCATTACTTCGTATATAAAGACAATGGTTACACTAGCACTTTAACTCAATGGTTGCTATCGACGTGGAAGCTACTAGAGAAGTCTGGGATGACCACGTTGGATGGTAGTCAGTGTCCGGATGCTGTGTAGGGAACAGAACAGAGTTAAAGTAGGGTATCACGCTTTCAGTTAGCTGAAAATCAGACCAATACTACGTGGTTCGAATTCCATATAAAGCTATGTGTCCCTTAGTTGTCCTGGATATTGGAAAATCAATAAATGTTTCTTTCTAAGCCTTAGAATCTAAGTAGCAGTCGACCTCAGTTACTAACAATGACTACACTCGTTCATCTACACTTATTCGCCCCTCATATTCACACATATATCTACGATCTGTTAATGGCGAATAACGAATATTTTGTTTTAAGTGAATTCAGCCATATTTATGTTCTCTACTTACAATGAACTTTGTGTACACATGCAACCACACTATATGTCCGGTCTCTCGGCCGGGGAATTACGAGAGAGGTCCTGATCTGTCTTCCTTTAAACATGCATATGGGTTTAAAACGCTGTTAAGGCTCATCTTAAACAGGAAATTAAACGTTTAATATCAACTCCATACCACAGTCCATTCCTTAAGGACCCGTTTTAGTTGAAATTTGTACAGTCATCTTTTGCAAAAAAAGGATTAATAATATATATGCTCATTTGTCAAATTTGCTGGGTGGGGCAGGTGGGGCCATAAGGGGTAGAGAGGGGAGGGGAATACATTGCTTGTTCGATAGTGAGTCAGGATCTTTACTACTCTTAGCGGCAGTTGCGATATAATATATAACAAAATTCCTTAGAACGCTAAACTGGGCGCCTGGACGAACACCCTTAATAGAATAAGAGTCCACAATCCACTAGGAAAAAACTGTAGTGGTATACTCAAGACGACGGCTTTGGTAAAAATGTGAAATGAATTAAATTAACCACCTTTCCAAGTCGAACATCCGCCAAACAACTAGCTTTGTGTGCTCGAGGCTTAAGATGTGCAGGAGGAAGACCTTATTGCTGTCGTTTAGAAGCGATCACCAACCAACTTAATTATGCACTTGTTGAAACAGCTATAACACCGCTGTAATAACGGGTCACGGGAAGAGTGAGGGACACTATTCCCAAGCCATTGTTAGTTTATAATCTGCTCACAGTGCAGCGCCATTGTGGTCTCGATATACCCGGGACATCACAGAGGAATGCCTTTGTACCAGTCATTCGTCAGGAAATGTCCTCTTCCATTGTGCTCCATAGAGTATCCAAACTCTTGCTTACTGATATTTCATGTATTTACAATATTTGAATATCTTTCTAGCCGATTCTGATCTTGGTTTTCAGCTGATAAATCTGATACATAAAATCCAAAAACGATGTAGTTATTCACTAATCACGAAATCTCTGGAACAGAGATTTGGAAATTTGGAGGGAAGTAGCTATGTATCATAGAGACCCACTAAGAAAATATTTCTCGAAATTTCATTGCTAAGGGCTAGAAATAGCCCTTCAACGCTTCCTTTTTCCACAAGAGTAGCATTGGCATTCATTTATTTCAAACCACTGATGCACAAAACATGACAAAAAAACTTGGCTAATTTGGTTTTCACTGTGAAATATGCAAGGCCATTTCTACTAACTCTGATATGATTGCACTACTTTGCATCCCCCCAAAGTATACTTATAGTGTTTTTTAGAGTAAAAACTTTGTTATCTAGGAAAACAGCAGCAGGCTGAGCTTTTATTTTAATGTGCTTTTAACTTAAAGAGAACCCCGGAGGGAAGATAAGCAAGAGAACCAAGGATGATGCAATGGCTGTCTGTTAGTGAATGATAAATACAGTCTTCACCTATTTACCGTTCGTTGAGTCGAGAAGGTAGGTCTATCTATACCAGCTGTATTACCCAGCACTGTGCGTACCGTGTCGTGTTTTTGGTTGTTCGGCCTTTCACTAATCATTGTCAAAAGACGTGACCACGCAGCTTTCGGCTGTCCCCGCGACGTTGTTATAACGGTCGCCAAGCCTTGCTGGCTGCTTGTTTTAGGGACGAAGTAATTGGCAAGGTCGTGGTTTCCGGGCGACAACCTACCTCTGAGAGACGGAAGTCTGGTTGGTATAGCAAGTGACGGCGGGCAAGTATTTACATACTGCTGTATTATGTGGTCACAGGTATGCAGGCAGGCTGAGAGTGGCTGACTGGTGTGTCTGACGAGTTATTTATACATATAAATAATGAAATATAAACGTTATTTTATCTGTAACACTCAAGCCCAAGCTATACAGTTTTGGCTGACAATTTTCTTTCTAACACTATCTACTGTATATTGTGCAACAGTTAGATACGCATAGCGTAGAATGGATACTCGTCCATTTAAGCAAGTAATTTAAGTAAAGCCTTATAATATATATATACATGAATGAATGAAAAATTATATTTACTATATTATTTAAGTTTATTTTAATTGTATAGTGTATAGTTTGTTGTTAGCTTCTAATTATTGATTTAACAAAAAAATGTAATGTATATTTGGAACAAGATTCAAAAGTTCAAATTGATCTATCAAAAAAATAAACCCAATCTATCAAATAATTTAAAATTTGTCTCACTGATTCTATTTAAGATAGCTAAGCTAATCCCTCCGTCTGCCCCAGGGGTCTGTAATTGCTCCAATTTCGTTCAACGTGTATTCCGCTAACATCCCAATCACAAAACCTAGAAAATTTATTTATGCAGATTAATTTACTTTAGCTTATCAACAGAAGGACTTCAGAGCTATTGAAGAAACACTCACAAGTGACCTTTCAGGCCTTAAGGAATATTAGAACTTATAATAAAAGCTGAATCCTATCTCATAAGACACGGAAGTGGCTTGCTTCCACCTAGGTGACCGACTACCTGATCGAAAATATATATTCATATGGAAATAAAAAAGCCAGAATTAACAAAGTTGGTGGGATTATTGTCTTGCAGTTGTTGTAGAGTAGTGGGAAAATATGCAGTGGTCACGTAAGGCGCCGAGACCCGGGAACAATATCCATCCTTCCAGACGAGAGAGGGTAAGGTTGCCGTCCTTGGTAACGAACCGAGCGCGAGAACTACAATTACCTGACAACAAAGAACGATAAATATCAGAGGGATGGGAAAGAAAGCCATTCCGCGTGCGTTGATCGACCATTACTCGCAAACCCATCTAGGAAAACAAAGAAGCTTCGTTGAAGAAAACCTTAGTTCTTGCAGTGGTCTCGGACGCCGACGACCACGGTCACCATTGATGAATCTATTCTTGGTTAGAAGGAGCTCTTCGACAGCTAGAGCAAACCTTCCTTGGAACGTCAACTTGTTTGTTACAAGCATTCCAGTTTGACATTAGACTTTGGATAGTTATTGGGGTCTATTATGAAACTAACTTTATTGGTTGTGAAGGTTGGTTGGTTATAATATTTGACTGATGTAGCCTCAATAGAACGTACAATATATGTAACATCGTTACATTATAACTTATTAATTTGTAATCCTACATTTCATTTGTATATCAATTAATTGATACTATTCTCGACCTAAAAAATTAATTTGATGACTTTCACAGGCTCATTTACTTAAGCGGGAAATAAGCGCTCGTCACGAATGATGACGGAATTATAGATTTTGGGAATAGAAGACAGATTTTTACGTTCAATTCACTGTATTTTAATCTGATTTTCGACTAGCGGCAAAACCATTTTACGTAATTATATATGCGACAGTTATATAACCTTGTACCAATATGTCTAAGCTATGCGATTAAGCTACGCGATGGAAAATAAATTTTTTCATCCAATTATAACAGAGCCTGGAAAAGAGATGAAAATATAATCGTAATATTATAAAATGGAAACTCCGTTTCAGTCTGTCTCTAAACTCTAAACTCTTAGCTAAGATGATTTTAACAACGTTGTCTTTTATAAACGTATTTGAATTGGAAATAGTAATTCAAGCAAGGTCCGTGAATTAAAGAATGGGAGAATTGCAGTTCCTTAAATATAAGACGCTCCATATGTTTTTGTGTATCGATAGGGTGGGTTGGAGGGCCTAGATATATTGGGAGGATGGTGAGTCTACGTGTTGATGGGGTGGGTTGGAGGGCCTAGATATATTGGGAGGATGGTGAGTCTACGTGTTGATGGGGTGGGTTGGAGGGCCTAGATATATTGGGAGGATGGTGAGTCTACGTGTTGATGGGGTGGGTTGGAGGGCCTAGCTATATTGGGAGGATGGTGAGTCTACGTGTTGATATGGTGGGTTGGAGGGCCTAGCTATATTGGGAGGATGATGAGTCTACGTGTTGATGGGGTGGGTTGGAGGGCCTAGCAATATAGGGAGGATGATGAGTCTACGTGTTGATATGGTGGGTTGGAGGTCACGTGTTGATGGGGAGGGGGTGTTATATTATTTATACATTCACCATATGTTTGTTGGTCCATCATCCACTTATTCAACAGGCACATCTTACCTAACTACGCAACACAGTAATAACAGAACCTCTTTCCAATTCGTTCTCTGTCTGATTGTCATATTTCCATTTTTGGACTAACTTAAAAGAATAAAAGAAAAAATTAAGAGCTTAAATGAATATTGACTTTGTCTAACGAAGCAATACTACACGTCAGGAGGTAGTGGGGAGTGGATGTGGGGTGCCGAGACATGGATGGATTCACGCCAATTATTGGCGTGGAAATTTGATCAAGGAATACTTGTGCCGGCCCCGTTATATCCATCTTGTCAACAGTCCAATTTCTTGTCTGTTACAGGAGACAAGTAACTGGATACCATTCTTGCTATTGTTGCATTTTCTTCTTTTCCCATCGAATAAGTAAAAGTCGAAAATAAAATGAATGTTCGTATTTTTAAAACCAAACTGAGAACACATTTAAATAAAGGTCAACTAGGGTTGTTTTGATTGGAGTTATAATTGTTATCTTCTTAATATACAAAATAAAAAACTATGTACTCACTCACTCTTCACATAGTTTCTGAAACCACTAAAGAGATTTTGATAAAATTTCGAGGAACGTTAGCTTTTGTATTTTAGAGACCAATTGAGAAAGAATATCTTTAAATTCAATTCCTAAGTGGTCGCAACAGCCACTAAAGTTTCATTCTCTATAAGAGTAACATTAGCATTAATTTAATTATTTATGTCAAACAGCTGATACAAAAAATACAAACACAACAAAAAAGCCTGGCTAATTTGGTTTTCATTGTGGAATATTTCGTCATTTCTATTAACACTGACATGATTGCACTACTTTCCATCCCCCAAAGTAGACTTCTAGGGTTTATAGACTATAAAACTTTGTTATCTGGGGAACGGCAGCAGCTTGAGATTTTATATTGATGCGATGGTTTTGAGAGAACCACGGATAGAGTATAAGCAAGCGGAGAGAACCATCCCATAGTGAAGCAAAGGCTGTCAGATTATATATATAGAATCAAATACAAGACTAAAGACATTTCTTATGGATGACTTATTTTCACAGAGATAAATGCAACAGATTTCGCTTTCCTATGGCACCAGTTAACAACTCAGTGTGATACATATATTACAACTAATATACATCTTTATATATCCATAGTGATAATTACTACGTTTATCTCTGTGGATTTGGCGGGGAAGGGGAGGGACTGGTGAGGTGCTGCCCTGACGTTCACACGGCAAACAGCAGAAATAACTACTCGACGTATATTCAGCGCTTTATTGGACGCAACTTCTTCTCTGTATTCGTCTCTGTATCATTTCTATACTACATTTAGTTGGTTTTGTGATGACATAGATTCAAACCCTATGTTTACTACTCAGTTGTGCTGATGCACGTAAAAGTACTGTACTTGGCTGTTTATGGATGGCTTGTTTCTTAAGTTGGGATTTAATGATTGTATTTGAACAGCTGTGCCAAGGTATTAAGGCTCACCTCACGTCATGGCCAGTCCAAACATACAAATGGTGTAGCGGACTTTCGTCATATCAGAGGATCACTGTCGTGACGTGACTTCTATACGTCTCCCACTCGCGTAACGAAACTCTCACATAAATTAACCTTTTATTCAGAGATTCATCATTATTTGCTGTAGTAACTTCATTTTATCATTCTAACTTACAATTTGAATGCAGGCTAGTGGGTTCACACGAACGAGTTACAGTTCCCATCTTTGAATGACCAAGTAATTATGAATTAATGATTACATTCGCACTAGACTGTTTACAAAGAGCACGCTATATCTGCAAATATAAAATAACGGTTCTGCTAAATTAGCTAATTTGCTTAAAATTACACGTCTTGTAAATTTGTTCTCACCTAGATGCCGTAAGTCTGGTGGTGGTCTGTATCAACACAACACTTTACATTCGTGTCCGAATAAACACATCTAAACACCGTAGTTTCACGTTAAAGTATTAAACTGTAAACAAATTTAACGTTTTTGTAGTTGTTTTAATTGTTATGATAAATAAATATTTAATATTAAACATTTTGTTTTAAATCACAGAGAAAGGAAACAGAGGTCGCTTTCTTATAACCGTAGCGAACGCCTCTATGGCCGTTATAAATAGGTTACAACTAATTAAAATCTTTATACATATATATTAATAATTGCCACGTTTATCTTGGAATATTTGGGGGGGGGGACAAGGGAGGGATTGACAAGGTTCTGGTCCTGCCATGCCACGGCAAACTGGAGAATTAACTACTCGACAAACTATTGCTCTAGCACACTATTGAATGTGACTTATGTCATAAAAAATGTTCACGTTCTTGTAATTATCAGCTTTTATTTTATTACACAATCTAAATGTATAAATAGTGTAAAGTACATTTTTTAAACTCCAAACACGATTTTAAAAATTCAAAACTAAATTTAAAACCCTATATCGGGTATTTTTTTTATCCAATCGTCATATTTCTACATCAATGCAAATAATTATATTTCCACGCAGCAAACCAAATATAAGTTAAAAATATAAAGAAAGATATACTAAATACATTGTGTTATGGTTTTGATGAAATTTCCGTGAACATTTAAAAATATATTTGTAATGAAATTACCCTTAATTCTGTAATGAATCCTTCATATTTCATCCCTCATAGTTCGTATATCATTCTTTCATCTTTGGCATCTCGTGTGTTTCCTAACAGAGTTACAATGTCTATGATAAAACAAATTAAAAAAAAAAAATGGAAATAAATTGAACTTAAAAAACTACAGACCAATTAATACTGTATCAACCATTTGAGTTTTTTAGAAAGTAGTATTACTCGAATAAATTCCGTTTTTTTGTTAGACCAAGAAAGAAACAAAAATAAAATTTGGATTCCAAAAATCAAATCAAACAATCGATGCCATATTTCAAATTTCAATTTAGTAGACAACAAAACAATGTTATTTATGTACCTGAAAAAAGCTGTAGATATGACTGTTAATTAACTGTTAATAAGAAAAGTTTTTAATCATAGGGACAGCTTTCGATTCGTTTGGCACAGAGTATATAGATAAATGTCCATTATATACTCTGTGGTTCTGGTATACTTAAGAGACAGATTTCAGATTTATCCTTCATTAACACATCAAAACTTCTCTTCACTTAAAAGTCATATTTGGTAATTCACAAGAATAAATTTTAGTCCAGCATTCTTTAAATCTTAAATAAACGATACAGGCTAAGAACAAGTGTTGACTGTGGATATAAGTGCAACGTGCAACAGTGAAGTAATATCTTGATTTTCGGAAGTCATAATTTTACAAATGTAAATATTTGTCTTGTTTAGTGTATAAATACTTCAGTTATTTTAAATTGTGGAGAAAATTTTAAATTTATAGGAGAAAATATAAGTGCTATAGTTGTATTGGAATAGTAACTTATTTTCAATGTCCGCCTTCATTTATATCCAAATTCTACTTAGGCAATGGTGCAAGTACAAGTCGGCAATACTTGTAGTGGTGCAGTGATGTATCCAGGATAAAGTGTTCTGGAGATTGTAGGCGATAGGTTATATATTCGGTCCTCTTAATATTCACACAGTGTCCGCTCAATGGTTACCATCGACGTGGACAATACCAGAGAAGTCGAGGGTCCGCATTAGGTGGTAGTCAGGGTCCGGGTGTTGTTTAGGAAAGAGAACTGACTATTAGGCTTGCCATTAGCTGAAAATCAGACCAATACTACGTGGTTTAGATACCACGTAAATCTTTAGGTTCCTTAGTGTTACTGGCTATTAGGTAGAAAACACCTCTTTCAAATAGATAGATAGTAACAATGACTTCACTCGTTCATTTACACTCATCACAGTCATTCACCTCTCATATTCGCCCACATCTCTACGGTCGGCGGCGTAATAATAATAATAATCGAGGGATTTTAATTGTTCCTTGAAGTCACTTTTGTGGTACGATGTAGACTTCCTCAACCAGTCTTGAGCTCATCTATGTGTGTTACCTACTACATGGATGTACCAGTGGCGCGTGGCAGACCATCTAGGCAGTGGTTGTCCCACTGGCCACTTAGCCTACTTGACAAACTCTCCGGAAGTACATCATACCCATGGGTGTGTGCAAACCGGTACCACCACACTAGCTGATGTCATCCAGGGTGTGGGGTCACTGGACAATATACGATTACTTGAAGCCCGCTAACATTAGGTACTAGGAGATATTACAGTTACCTCTGCCTACTCTACCGCACGCCTGTCTCTCACTAATTGCAATGACAATTATCAAATAAACGAATGTTTACAATTGACACACTGTACCTATAGTAAAGTTAACGTTTATAAAATCACACCCAAACTACATTTTTCTTAAAATATGTACTGTAAAATTTCATAATAAAATGAATACTGTACGTGCAAACACATAATGTCTTAATGTGACTATGAATTGATACTTTTAAAGCATATCATACGGTTTTAATTAGATTATTTCAATTAGAGATAATGTGTAAAGATTGGATATACTGTGACTTTAACTGTCGGGCTAGTTCGACAACCTTCAAAATGTGATCTATTACCACATGTACATAACTTAGGCTTGAAGTTGATAGGAATAAGTATGAAGAGTGTCGTGGACGTTCTTGCCAGATTGAGGATACCCATTTCTCTACAAGGTGGATGGAGATGCAGCTGCATTGAATCAGTACGAAGTCTCTCGTAGACGTCCTTGCAAGTCTTAGAGGGCACATTTATCTACAACTGCAGCTGGAAGGAATTAGCATTTATGTCTCACGAAGACGTCCATTGTAGGGTGTCCATTTGCAGCTGAAGAAAACAGTTAAGTCTCTCGTAGACGTCCTTGCCAGATGTAAGGTGACCATTTGCCTACAACACAACTGAAAGGAAACAGTATCAAGTCTCTCGTAGACGTCCTTGCGAGAGGTAGGGTATCCATTTGTCTACAACTGCAGCTGAAGAAAACAGTTGTCTCTCGTAGACGTCCTTGCCAGATGTAAGGTGACCATTTGCCTACAACTACAACTGAAAGACAACAGTATTAAGTCTCTCGTAGACGTCCTTGCGAGATGTAGGGTATCCATTTGTCTACAACTGCAGTTGAAAAAGACAGTTGTCTCTCGTAGACGTCCTTGCCATATGTAAGGTGACCATTTGCCTACAATTGCAACTGAAAGGAAGCACTATTAAGTCTCTCGTAGACGTCCTTGCCAGATGTAAGGTGACCATTTGCCTACAACTGCAACTGAAAGGAAGCATTATTAAGTCTCTCGTAGACGTCATTGCCAGATTTGTTTACAAAAGAAATCAGTTTAAAAATTTTAAATTGTAAGTTTGTTATTTTTTGATTGCTAAAAACTTAATAAAATATAGGTTACTTCAAAGTATACTTATACATAATTGTTGAAATATTAATTTTATCGACAATATCCATAACACTTCCTGGGTTACAGCAGTGCGCCAGTGTCAAGTACTACAGTGGTATTGACCTACCCGCTTACCCATACACGTACAGGGGTACTGACCAACCACCCACCTATACACATGCAGTGGTATTCATAATTCCTACTGCAGTGGGTAGGTCATTCCCACTGTACATGTTATCATAGAGTAATCAGCATGCAGTCCCTCAGTAACACCCTTGGAGTGTCATTTTTCTCCATCTGAAGTTGAAAAGGAAGAAATCATACTGATTAGCCATACAGGCCTTGGCTGAACTGTGTACGGCTGTTGTTTACCAGAACTTCCTCCTCCAGGTCCAGTTGGCACACACGCACGTAGACGTAACTGTAGGCCGATCTGTCCGATTGGTTCCAGCGCAAGTACAAAGGCACTGTCAATGTCAATAAAAACATCGCCGCCCCGCCGTCATGGTGTGGCTCAGGCACCGCAACGCATCGCTGCATTTACCAACCTTCTGCACTAGGTAGGCGTTTACCAGGAAGTACAGGTTATAAAGTCTACGTTGCCTGTACATTTAAATTACTATTGTATATGATTACAGTAGTAATTAAAAGTAAAATAAAAGACTTAGTTAAACTACAATCCTTATGCTGATTTTTGATAGCAGAGTCACAGTCTATGTAGTAAAATTCTAACATCATCATCCGTTGACGTTTCCATGTTCACGGGTCATCCTACACAGCCTCCGCCGTGTTTGTCTATCCCTCCAGATGTCCTCTTCCTCCAGGTCTGTTCTGCATTCCTCTTGTCTCTTCACCTTTCCACAACGTTGTCCACCCACCTTCCTGTTGTTCCTCTTTCTCTTTCTTCGGCGCTATCCTTTAAAATTAAAAATGGAATACGTATTTTACCCGTAGATTACGACTTTTTACTAGAATCGCTTTGTCGAAATGTTCAAACTCTTATTCGTTTTGACTGGACATATTCTTGAAGGTATTTATTTTTTAACTGACTACTCGGCGCTAGCAACAGTAGCCCTGGCTATAGACTGTCAAGCTAAGTTGAGGCAGCCGAGGGTCTAATGACCTCACTGTCGTACGCACCCCTGTCGTAAACAAATTAGTTAAGGCTGAATGCACACGCTATTTAAAATTTGAACTTGTAGTACTTGATATTGTAATTAAAAATTATTAATATCAATGGATTCTAATAGATTTTTTAATACAAGTATGTTTTTGTCCCAAATTAATCAGACAATTTCAAGCGTTTAAGATATAACATTTTTTAATTTTTTAAATATTTAAGATGTAACATTATATGTTTAATGTTCGTTTATAGACACACTTAAAATGTTCTGATTGATTTGGGTCAAAAACTGACATATATTTAAAAATCGATTAAAATCCATTGATAACAATAATTTTTAACTACAATGTTAAGTCCTAATGGTTCAAATCTGATCTAGCGTGAGCATGCAGTCTTGAATAGTTTGTTTACGATGGTTGGACGGACGACGGTCTGGTCATTAGACCCTCGGCTGCCTCAACTTAGCTTGACTTAGCCTATAAGAACACCAGTAATTCTAGCTTCATTGATCAGATTCTTAAACGAGTTGTGACCTCGGTGATTTCGATACTCTCCCGTATATGTTGCCAATAAGAAAGACCACAGACAGGTTAATTTATTTTATTTGTTCCTTTTTACGTTATTCTTTTGATTGTAACGTTATTCACTTCTACTAATGTTATTTCATCAACCAGGCAACTGATACAGTCAATACATTATCAGTATTATTTTCATTTTAAAACATGTAAAAGTTGCTTGTATTAGTGAAACTGGTCTACGTTTATTTTCTCTAGTTAGTTCAATAATTATTGTATTTCGCTAACCGAGTGGTACTGGGTGGGTGAAAGTGTGGGTGAGTGGGGACTCCAGCCACTCCCGTTATCCTGGCCTGGATTCCCACTCCAGGTACATTCCAGGCCATTGTTGCCTCCGGGATGGCAGCTCATTACTGTTTCCATACAATCGTCGGCGAACGATATGACTGGCCTCTCATCAATGCCTTGTACGCAAGTACTGTATTTTGCATCGTGAATATGTCAAAAACTGTAGGCATTCCAACGCTCCTCATAAATTTGAGCCCCGACAAGTGGAAGTAAAATATATTTATCTAAAGAAGAACTGTGAAAAATGGAATATTCTTGGCTCTTAGGCAGTAAATAAAGCAAGGGGCGAGAACCTCTTAGTCGCACGATGAACTTGAGTGGCTTGGTAGGCTATTTCACTGATAAAAAGGAACAGAGGTTGCTTTCCTATGGCCGCAGGGAACGTCTCAGTGGCAGTTATAAATAGATTACAACCAATCTAAGTCTTTATAAATCTGTAGTAATAATTGTCACGTTTATCCTTGAGGATTTAGGGGGAAATATGGGGAGGGGATGACAAGATGCTGCCTCTGCCACCTGCGTGGCAAACTAGATAAATAATTACTCGAAATACATTCAGCGCACTACTGGATGCGACCTGTGATTCTGTCTTCTCTGAGACGATTTAAAAATAGCACTGAGTACTGCATAGTGACGTTGTTTATAATTTTACGTTCGTTTTGTCATTTTCTCAGGAATCAATCGTTTATCTACTGATGTAGTGAGCATAGGCCTACATTTTAGAATCCCATCAAATAGCACTTTGGCCTTTGATAGAGTCGTTTTATCGTTGACTTAGTACAGCGAAAAGAAGCAAAACAGGTCGAAGGCCGAGTATAATGTGGCGTTGACGAGTCAGCAAATATCGTGCAAGAAACCGAATTGAATTAGCTCTAAGAGAGTGCAAGTCATCTGCCGGCTCTTAGCTGCCGTGCTCTGGTTCCTCAGGCCGAGTGATGAGCGCGCTCTGCCGGACACCTGTCAGAGTAGCTGTACAGCCACTGTGCACTTCCCATCAACAACAACTAACTTCGGAACACAAGAAATACTAATATTAATTGATTTATTTTTAAGAGAGGCCGATCTCCTCTTCATCTTTACTCATTCTCCATAGACTATTGATCTATGCGAGAGACTTACGAGTGTCACACAGAGTCAGGGGGAGAAACAGTACAGTACAAGGTGAATATTACTGATAAAAACTAACAGTCAAGGCCAGGATTCGAACCTTCACTAGCTCTAACTCCAAAGTCGAGCCGCCTCAGTCCGCTCTACCATTGGCTCTCCCAATCTTCGTTTATGTTCAACAGAGCAATTGAAAATAAAAAGTAAAAAATAATAACTAACTAAATAAAACTCTTTTGTGTATGTTTATTACAAGTGTTTATTACCTGCCCTGCTGCAGCCTTCCGCCAAACCTCTCTGTTTTCAGCAAGTCGTGTTGTCTCATACTTCCCTCCGATCCTTACACTGTCCACCATCTGACACCTCCTTCTTACCTATTCTCTCTTTCCTCTAACTTTTCCTATTATAGTTGTTCTCTCCTCTCATCAAATGTCCTAACTAATTCAAGTTTCATAGTTATGGGATTGTCGATTTCGTCCGTGAAAAAATTAAACAAGTGTTAACTTCTTTTATCAGTAAGTGATCTTGAATGTCAACCCCTGCCATCAAACACTCACGCTTAAGGTGCATGCACACAAGAACGCCACATTATACTACATTCAAAGATGCAAACGAGCAATCATATATCTAAGGTAAAAAAATTCTAAGAAAACTGTTGAGATTTTCTTAGGTGTCTATGACCTATGACTTCCACGTGTGCTATTGACATACATACATCCCATTATTAGGACCTCAATTTCCGAGCTAACCTCAAACTCACAGACGCTAACAATTGTACTGTAACCGTCCATTAGTCGTTTTGCAGAAATAACCTGTTAGGATACCGTTATTCACAAGAGCAATACAGACGGTATGTTGAGATATTTTACACCTCTGGAAAGAGAACAAAATGACAGTACAACGGCTGCCATCTGGCATGACAGAGTGATACATCTTGCTTTCTGGAAGTGAAACATCTAGAGTATCGACTTTTTTAATTTACGATGACAAAGTTAGAGTAGAATGCATTTACTAGGAACATGTTGCACAGTGTCAGCAGATCGCAGTGGGATCTGGAAGTAGCTCCGCATGGCAGTTCCTAATGAATATATTACAATTACCGTAATTACACAAGGAGATCCGGCTAGGTAGTATTTCCGGTGGCCCGTTACCTACTCACATGCCTCACAGTGCCTGGGAATCACACCCAATCAACAGGCCACCCTCTTGAATATTATATACACAACAATACACAACCTCTTGAATTATTATCAGTTCATTGACAATATCAATTTACTTTTATATAAAGCTCGATGTAGCGTCTGACTCCAAAGAGTCAATTGTCAATACTGACACTACATTTTTAGGCACTTCTACGCATTTTTAGGCGTACTACCGCTATTAAGTGTTACTTAAATTGAGGCTTTCCATCTGAAACCTGCGGGCAAACTCATAATATTTGACCTTTTCACTAAAGATAACGGCCTCTCATGGCTCAACAATTGTTCTCATTCTTTTTGTTTGGTAAATTTGCAAAATGGTAGTTTTTTTAGCCTAACGTAAAATTAACTTGAGTAATAATATTATCTAAACTTGACATGTGCACTTGCGTAATAAATGCGCATCTTATTTCTGTTATTGGGGCCTACAAAATAAAAAATGGAAAATGTAAATCGTTATAATGAATTTATTTACTACTGAGCCCTATCGAATTAAAGGCATTTTCTACTGAATCCAAATATACCGTTAGATTAAAAAAAATAAAAAGTAAATAGTATGGGGTGACAGCCATAACAACCAAATACTTTCTCCAAGAAAAAAAAAAAAAAAAGAATAAAATTAAATACCCAAATGGTGCAACAAACTGCATGTATTTATCTCAAAAATCCGGATATATAATTATGTTTTTAAAAAGACAACATTTACCACTCTGCAATCCGAAAAATAAAAAATTCCCCCGAGGCTGCAGGCCGAGATCCACTAATGGAGCTACAGACAGTGTCATGCCAAGGCCGTACACCGACCTTTCACACACGAGCGTAGCGAGTGACAGGGTTGGCACGCGGAGCGTGCAGGGATGTTCTCTAGTACTACTTACTATATAGGCTCTTTGGGCTTGTATAGAATAAAGAAAATAGTTCAATCGAAAACGGTACGGTATTATTAATTTTAATAGTATAGCATATATTTGCAAAATGCATAATACTCGTAATAATCTATGTATAAGATAATATAGATAAAACTTTTATTTTAAAATAAATGTGGCTAAATACACATTAGATAATATAACAAACCTTGATACTTATATCCTAATTAATTTTGTGAGGTAGTTCTGGGAGTCTACGGGTTTTAAAGGAGATGCCGGTCTCCTCTTCTACGTTATCCACCCATTCTCCAAACAATACTGATATGTGCGAGGAACTTATCGGACAGAGAAAGGGTACAAAACTAGTACAGTACAAGGTGAACATTACTGATACCAACTAACTGTCAAGGCCAGGATTCGAACCTACGCTATCTCTATCTCAGGTTCGACATGCTGACGCCTTAGACCACTCAGCCATTGACTCTCCCAAGTTATCTCTATCTCAGGTTCGACATGCTGACCCCTTAGACCACTCAGCCACTGACTCTCCCAAGTTATCTTTCAAAAAGTATAACTAAGTCCATATTGTCATTAGTCTAGTTGGTTCCCTATTTTCTTTTACGTCCTAGAAAACAAGTGCGATGTCTAAAGAAAAAGTGGACGTAAAAGCAGCACTACTACATTTTATTTAATATGTTACAATGATATCAAAGTACAAAATTTACTGTATTGTTTGTTCTACTTATTTAGAAGTTTGTTAGTTTCGTAACCCTATAATCCCACTAGATTCAATTTTAATTTTGGAATTTGAGACTTGAAGAGATCCTAATAATCTATTAGATAAACTAATTCCAGTTCGACCAAATCAACCGTCCTTCCTGTCGTACGTGTTTACTGCTGAGCGTGTACTTGTTCTACACAAGGACGTGCCAAAAGAAGAGGCAGTGAAATTGACAAGTGCAGCAGGTAGAGTTCGCCAAAGAATCCGCCGTGAAGGAACATAACCTCACCGTGCCATAGAGCATCCGAAACAGTTTTTACGTCAGACGTCTCATCTTCACTTCCGAGTCGTCACGCCGGCCAGATTACTTCCTAAAAAGTGCAACATTAATAAAAAACCTGGCGTGGCGCAAATTGTGAAGCTTTGTATTGGACAATGGCAGGGTTCAGTGGCAGGTAACACGGTGTGGCGTTCTCACATCCAGCGCCATTCCACTGCTGCCAACTATTGCACCTCAAATACCTTCTCAATCTTCGTCAGTTCCGAAAAACGAGTTTATATATAACAAATATTTTTTTTTTTCAATTAAATCAAGATTCCTCCACGAATTTCAGGTCAAAGTACGGTTAATTGCTCTGACGAAGGTACAATTTTTTAAACGATAATATATGATTTAAATAATGTTATCGTTCCGTATAGTACTTAGTTTTTCGAAACTTTGTGAGTAATGTAATTTTGGTTATCAGCTTATATTTAGTCTTTTATTTCGTAGGTTTTAGCGGCCGGTGCCATTACTAACTAGAGATTCCGGTAACGACCGCATCAAGGTGCTAACTACAATATTTACATCACCAGACGTTTCGTTCATACTGTGTTGCGGCATCCTCAGTGGTATCTCTGAGACAGAACGTTTCGCCCATGCTTTGATGCAATAGATACAGTGTTAAACCAGTTAATATTTATTTATTTATTCTTAAGACACCGATCGTCAAGATGGACCAGTGTGGATTTCGAATGAACGTATGGATGAATGGATGATCCATAAATGGATGAATGTAGTCATTGTTTGTAACAGGTCCACCAAATTGGTAGATAAATTAATTAATTCAAACAAATTATAAACCATTGATTAAAGGAAAAGGATATAGTTAATTAAAATAAATAACAAATATTTAGTGAATGTTCAAATAATATTTGAAAATTACTGTAGACAAGTAAGAGCCCACCCAAGAGAACGGAGACGCCTATATTTGAGATACAATGACAGATGTTTTCTAAGAAATAAACAAACAACGTCCATTCTACTTTATCATAAACAGACATGCGTCAACGTGTCGCCTTTGGACGAGTCGAAATAGTCACAAAGAAAAGGGGAGTCTCCATGTTACAAGACAAATAGACTAGTCCAAAGGACTTGCCTAACTCATGGTTCTCTCACGAGAGGCAGCACTTCCTGGAGACGAGCAGGTTGGAATGACGAAATTTAAGAATACAAGGGGGAAAGAAGGTGTGTGATTGGTTAAGAAAAAAAGGGGGGGAGAAACACGCAAGTCTTGTGGATGTTTGACCTGAGACGAGACCGGCTAGAGCCTCGTTCATTCTTTTACTAGATTCATTAGTGTTAACAGTATTTGAAGAGGTCCACAGGACTTCTGCATTTTAATTAATTTTCTAAAAAATGTTTAATTAAACAAATTAAATCATTTAAACAGTTAACAGTAAAGTAAATAAAGAAGAATAAGTAAATTATTTTGTTTTTATATTGAATTTGTATGTATGGCTTCAAGAACATCAGTGTGCAAAGCTAAGTCTTAGTTAAGCTTTAGAATTATAAAATGTAAAATTTATTTAAATCTATCATTTAAATTCTTGTTATATTCAAAGTATTGAGAAGTAAATCATTCATGAAAATTTTAATAACATGTAATAAAGAATAATGTTGTAAAAGAACTTAGTTTGTTTTATTGCATCATACAGTTTTCACCGAATTACCCTGAGAACGACCCTGAGAACAAAAAATTAAGAGTTATCATGTTATAAAATAAAATAAATCAAATTTCTGCTACTTTTGTTTTTAAGAATCAAGTATTGAATCAATGTGATACAATAACCTCATCAAGGTAGCAAATCACAAATATTTAATAAATAATTTGAAACAAAAAAGAAATAAATTAAAGAATTCTGATTTATTAAATATCATTAATTAATTTAATCAATAGATTAAATTAAAATAAATAATGTAACGAAAGTTCAATGTTACAGATTGGCGCCCAACGTGGGGCGTCAAAAGTTAAATGTTACAGATTGGCTCCAACAACGTGAAGCTGTATGATGCAAATTTTAAGTTTTAATATTATTTAAAAAAACACATGAAAATAATTGGTTAACAATTTATTAAAAAATCACAGCTTATGTGAAATTTCATGTCAAGTTGATTATATAAAAATTGTGATAGGCTGTATATCATAGTAGTGAATTAAACATAGCTGAAAATATTTAAAATATAAGATAAAAGAAGCCTAGGAAAACATATTTTGATTTCATAAAAAATTTAATTAACAAAACAAAAAGATTCATAGGACATATTTTTCAATCATTAAATTTTACTAAAAAATCATGGCTGATGTAGAAGTAGTCCAAAACTCGGAGTTTGACTCCGAGGACTCTGATACCTCCCTGAGTGTTATTAGGGAAATGAATTTAAATAAAAACAAATGTAATGAAGCCATGTTAGAATTAAATAGGGAAGACACACTGTCCAATATAATGGACATGTTAGCAAAAATAAATGAAAGTATGAACACTAAATATGACAACTTAGAGACAAAACTTAATAACATAAATACAAATGTAGAAACTAAACTTAATCAAATTAATACTGATATGGTAGAGATGAATAGGGAAAACAATATAAAATTAGATGAGCTTAGGAGAGATATAAATGAAAGAATAGATAAGTTTGAAGATAAACTTATAAACAATAAAATCAAAGAAGTAAAAGTAGGTGAAAATAAAGTTAGTGAGATAAAGGAGGTTAGTGTTGTGAATGAAGTAGAGAACAAAGGTAGGCAAGAACCTATCAAAGTAAATAATGATAAGGACAGCCTACTGTCCAATAAAATAGAGTTGTTGTTAGGAGTAAATAATGACACTAACACTAAACTAGAGGAGATTAATGTTAAATTAGGGGAGGTTAATGTTAAAATGAAAGAAGCAAATGACTGTAACTTAAAGCTAAAAGAGGAAACTAATGTGAGGTTAGATTTTCTGATAAACATAAACAATGAAATAAACTTTAAACTTGATGAGATCAATGTAAGGTTAGGTGGAAGAAGTGTGAAGATTAAAGAAGCAAGTGAGGGTGTAATTAAGTTAAATGATGAACTTAAAATGAACATTAATGAGCCTATAAAAAATGTCAATGATAGGACAAACCATGCTAAAGACAATATTGTCAATAAAAGTGAAAGAGTAAAAGTGTACTTTGGTGTAGCAAATGAGTTAAATGAAAGTAATGGTAGCAATAAAGTAAATGATCAAGATAGGGAATCAACTATCAAAATAACTAGTGCCAAGAATAAACAAGATAAAATAAATAAAACTTTGCAAGCTAAACACATAAAAATAAATGTGAAAACCACTAAAGTAGGCTCTGAAATAAGCAGTCAAATGAATAGGCCTAGTGTAAACAATGAATTCAAGAAGCAAATAGGTCATCTACAAAACAATGTGCTAAATGATAAAATAGAAAAAATAAATAAAGCTTTGGCAGTATGTAATACTAACCTTGAAAGTAACATAAATGAATTTAACTGTCAGAAAGATGCTAAACTAAAGACAATCAGAATTAGGCTAAAAGAATTGAATGAGTTCTTTAAGTTTGAAATGGAAGTAATAAATAAATACTGGGGAATAAATAAACAGAAAGAAGTTGAAAATGATATGATGGGGGGTGAAAACTTTGAATTGAACACGGATGACTTTGTAAACTATGTGATGAGATATTATAACCTATCATGCTCCTCAAACTTTAAATATAAAAAGAAAAAATTTGAATCAGTGCTCTCGGATAATCTCATTTACACAGCAAACTAAACAGTAAACCTAGCCATTCAATAAAAGATACTTAAAGATGAAATAATAAATAAATAGTAATTGAAGTAATGTAACTTTAATAATGATAGGGGGGTTGTATTAAAATAAATAAAGAAGAGTATTTAAAAGATGTCATGTAATAATAAACAAATGAAAGTTGAAGAATTATAATATTGCCAGTAAGGTGAATTTGTGATTAAACAGGAAATTTAAAGATAACATTGAAATAATATGACATTCATGTGAAACTAAGATGATAAATAAATATGATTAATAGTAAAAGTAACTATTAAAAGAAAGAATATTCAGAGATGCCATAATAATGAATATATGGTAGGCCTAGTAAAAAACTTGTGAAAAAATAATGATAACCAGAGAACTGTTATTGACTATGAAAAATAATAAGAGATTTAAATGTGACCCTGCTGATAATAATAATGTGTAATAAATGAATATAACATTAATAACAAAATGATTTTTAGGTGAGAATAAGATAGTTTGAGGAGGTGTTTTATAGTAGCTTGTTTCATAACCCATGAATGTTTATATTGAATATTTTGAAACAATAACATGATAAATGTGTAAAACTAGAAAGAGGTATGAAGATTTGCTAAAATATAATGTTGCTATAACCCATGTATACATACATAAAATATGATCCAAATAATAATGCAATGACTAGGTTCACCTAAAATGAAATAGGTGAAATAGGCCTATCTTGTAATACTAATGTTGAAATAATGTTTTTATAACTTGTCAATGTTTATTCAAATAATAAGATGATATGACTCAAAGAGATGTTAAATCATGATGAAGTAAATAAAGTATATAATGTAATACTTTGCTTTTGTGAATCTTGTGTGTTGACATTGAATACAATCCAAATACACACATTGTGTATACTCTGTTAAAATAATGAAAGGAGAATTTCTGTACAATACTGTGTTATTGTAATTTGTTTGTACTTACATTGATATGACTTAGTGAATATAACAAGAATAATTCAAGGATGTGTTTAACTAATATGATTGAAGGAGATGTTGAGAAATATTTTATTATAATAACTTGTTTGTGTCTATATTGGAAATAATCGGATGAATGTAATTCTGATACTGAATATGATGATTAATGTGAAACTAGATGAATTTAGGAGAAAATAGGATGACAGATAATTCTTACAATTTGTATATGTTAATATTGATTTAACTTACTAATGTACATTGTATGTATTTTAACAACGTATATGATTTTATTCAATTTAAAGAATTTCATGAAGGGAGAATAGCCAGTGGTTAATAGCAGTACGATTCAACCATAATTACAACTAGTCACTTTCCAAATTCTAAATTCTTTAACGCCAAGTACTCTATTAATCACACAATGGCACAGTATATCAGTTTCAGGTGTTGGTTAACCTTGACAATAGCGTCTAAAAACTAAAAGCTTACAGTGATCTGTAGCATGGCAAACCCATTTACCTAAGTCATGTTATAGACACCAATAGATTAATAATTTCGAAACATAATATTGTAAAAGCAGATTGAGCAATTGTAGATGTGTTATTATAATTTTGTTAGTAAACTGTTGTACTAACATTGGTGTAGACAATGAGTGATAGAAATCACAATGTAATATGATTATAGTGTAACTGCAATGTTTGATGATAATTTATTATAACTTTTTCACTTGTCAATGATGCAAGCCAGGAAAGATAAAAGATGATTAAATATGAGTTTGTTTAAAATGTTTCATAAATAATTTTTCAATCAATTTAGTTGCATATGGAATTAAAACCATTGTAATAATTAGCAGTCAGTAAGTAAATTATGCTGTATATATTATATAACAGAAAAGTAATTAAAGTAATAGGTTCAGGTAGAATGACATTGCCATGAAAATAATTGATACTGTATGGACACAAATAGCAGTGTTGTGCCACCGATGGGTGTTCGGAGCGCCGACCTATTCCCGAGAGACATGGTGTTGCGGAGCCGCCGGCCCAGGGACACGCCGAGTGATGAGTCAACCCATTGACATGGCCCTGTCAACTTTCTGCATCCCGGCACTCCAGTCCCTCAAGACCAACAACTTGATAGAGCAGCCATTTTGGACGCATGAATCAACCTTTGTGTCATCTATCTTTATTTGACTTTCAAAACCCACGGGTGTAAAACAGACATGGTTGGTGTTTGATTGTACATTCATTACAATCTTTTTAATCTACAAGACACTTAGTTCTGTGAAGCAGACATTGTCAAAATTTAACTCTGGTTTTTCAATACTTTAAATTTAAAACCAAAACAAGTGCGAACTAGTGTAAAACTTTACACTTGGACCGTATCCAGTTTTATAAAAGTGAGTGACTGTTTTTAAGCTTTTGTCAAAATAAGCAATAACTTCTGAAGAAAACCAATGTTCTACAAGAACACTTACAATGTTCCAGAACCCTGGTTCATACTTGAACACTATGGTGTTGTAAATGAACTATTCCAAAGTACGTGCAGTGACATCGGACCCCACTGGCATAACATCGACTCCCTCAATATTCCAAAATGGCACACACTTGAACACCAAGGCGCTGTGAATCAACAACTCCAGAAGCGCGTGCAGTAACATCAGGCCCCACTGGCGCAGCTACAACTCCATCACCAGACCAAAGTACGTGCAGTGACATCAAACCCCACTGGCGTAGCAAAAATTTGGCAATATGTTTCAAACTAATAAATAAAAAAAAAAATAAAATAGTATACAAATATGTATAAAGATTATTGTAATTGACAAATAATGTATAATGAACAAATAATAAAACAAAAGTATAAATAATTTACAAATAATGAATCTAGGATAATGAAAGAATGACAATTGTACTCAATAATAATTTTCTAATATGCATCAACAAATGTGTAGGAATAGATATTAATACAAATAATAATTGAAACTTTTTTGAAATAATTGAAATATATTTTTGTGATTAATTACAAAATGACTAATAATCAGAAAAACTTGCATCAATGACAGACTAATGTAATGTATATGTGGTTCATTAGTAAAAAATAATTCAAGATACTCTTATATAAATGTAAGAGTTGATGAGCTATTGATTGAAATTACTAATTATTATGTAAATAAGTTGGTAATTAATGATGTACAACTTTAAGAAGTGATCATTTGTTGAATGATAAATAATATGTAAAAAGTTTTAAGGGATCTTTGATTTATTGATCAAGGATAAATGTTAAGATTTAACTAGGGATTGATGATATGTATGATAATATAATGACTTATTGATGATTGAAAATGTATTTGGAAAATTGTTTGTGATTGATGGCTGACTTGATAATGTAAAGATTTGTTTTAGAGGTAATGATTTATTTGAGAATGTTGTGGATTGTGTAGTGATTAAGAATTTATTCAAGAAATTAAAGAAAGATAAAAGATTGAAAAAAGATATAGGAACTTAAAGATGGATTTAGGATTGATAACGGATACTTGTATTTAAAGAAGGTTTAATGGGATGAGATAGGATACAGAAATTAAAAAAGGGTAATGGATTGAAATTAGGTTACTGTATTAAAAGAAGGGTTTAAGGATTGATAACGGATACTTGTATTTAAAGACGGACAAAGGGGTGAAATAGGATTTTAGTATTTAAAGAATGGTAAATGGATTGATAACAGGTTACGGAATTTAAAGATGGTTTAAAGAAATGAGGATTTATTTGAGGGACCTAGTAGGGTGGTGATAAAATAAATGATTGATGAATTGCTGAGTCGATGAATAATAATTTTCTAAGAAGTGATGATTTATATGAGAGGCGTTTGTAATTAATAAGCAGATGACTATGATCATGATATTTAAAAGATGATAAATTGTTAACAAGTTAAGGATCAATCAATTTTTGGATAGTGAACTAATGATTGTTGATTTGTATTTCATTGATATTGATACATAACCTATGTATTGTAATTGATAGTTTCATGTTACAAATCATTGATGGTAATTGGAAACTTGTATAATTTTAGATGATGTATAATAGTTAATTGATGATATGGAATTTATGAATTACTACTTTTGACTTGTGAATTTTGATTTGTAGATCATTGCTTTTGTTTCATGAGTATATGTAGATGAATGAATACTTCATTGTTAATTTATAATTGTTGAATTTTACTAACGATTTGAATAATATGTTAATAAATACTGATCATTTAGTATTTAAAAGGGAATTATGATTTGGTGAATTATTAAGTTTAACAAACATGTGTATTCGATTTAAGAATGTATTGATATTTAAGGTATGAATTTGAAGGGATAATGTATAATTTTTGTTTGACAAATTTTGATTTATGATTGATGAATTTTGATTGACGACTTGTAATGATCAAATACATACAAATTTTTTTGTTAACAATTGTATATGATGAAATACTGTTAGAACTTTAATTCATAAATTGTTGAATTGTTAATTAACAATTTGGATTTGTTGAAATATTGTCAGATAACTATAATTTTTGAATAAATGATTTTTGATTAACAACTATGCAGGAGGTAATGACCCATTGTATAATGAATTTGTAAATAACTAACTTACAATTGATAACTTTGTAACTTTTTAAATGATAACTCATTAATTTGCATAGATGATGTAAATAATTTTGTTGAATACAACTGTTCATTTTAAATTTGTTTTCTTACATGGAATTTAATATGTAATTTGAGATTGAGCTATATGTTAATTGATAGTTTCATTTCATATTAGATATAAGCAAACATTGTAAAACTAAGACTTATTTGCGGAACAATAGACAATTTGGCGAATCATGCCGAGAAATAGATTTTTTGACTCGCGTTAACCACACATCGCAAAAAATCGGGGGGTACTGTAACAGGTCCACCAAATTGGTAGATAAATTAATTAATTCAAACAAATTATAAACCATTGATTAAAGGAAAAGGATATAGTTAATTAAAATAAATAACAAATATTTAGTGAATGTTCAAATAATATTTGAAAATTACTGTAGACAAGTAAGAGCCCACCCAAGAGAACGGAGACGCCTATATTTGAGATACAATGACAGATGTTTTCTAAGAAATAAACAAACAACGTCCATTCTACTTTATCATAAACAGACATGCGTCAACGTGTCGCCTTTGGACGAGTCGAAATAGTCACAAAGAAAAGGGGAGTCTCCATGTTACAAGACAAATAGACTAGTCCAAAGGACTTGCCTAACTCATGGTTCTCTCACGAGAGGCAGCACTTCCTGGAGACGAGCAGGTTGGAATGACGAAATTTAAGAATACAAGGGGGAAAGAAGGTGTGTGATTGGTTAAGAAAAAAAGGGGGGAGAAACACGCAAGTCTTGTGGATGTTTGACCTGAGACGAGACCGGCTAGAGCCTCGTTCATTCTTTTACTAGATTCATTAGTGTTAACAGTATTTGAAGAGGTCCACAGGACTTCTGCATTTTAATTAATTTTCTAAAAAATGTTTAATTAAACAAATTAAATCATTTAAACAGTTAACAGTAAAGTAAATAAAGAAGAATAAGTAAATTATTTTGTTTTTATATTGAATTTGTATGTATGGCTTCAAGAACATCAGTGTGCAAAGCTAAGTCTTAGTTAAGCTTTAGAATTATAAAATGTAAAATTTATTTAAATCTATCATTTAAATTCTTGTTATATTCAAAGTATTGAGAAGTAAATCATTCATGAAAATTTTAATAACATGTAATAAAGAATAATGTTGTAAAAGAACTTAGTTTGTTTTATTGCATCATACAGTTTTCACCGAATTACCCTGAGAACGACCCTGAGAACAAAAAATTAAGAGTTATCATGTTATAAAATAAAATAAATCAAATTTCTGCTACTTTTGTTTTTAAGAATCAAGTATTGAATCAATGTGATACAATAACCTCATCAAGGTAGCAAATCACAAATATTTAATAAATAATTTGAAACAAAAAAGAAATAAATTAAAGAATTCTGATTTATTAAATATCATTAATTAATTTAATCAATAGATTAAATTAAAATAAATAATGTAACGAAAGTTCAATGTTACATGTTACAAACTAAGGCCGATTTAGAAGTTTCGTTTTATTTCTTTAGAAGTGTCGTTAAATAATAGCCCAATGACAAATGAACAGCCTGTTGTTATCAGCTGATCCTTTCAAAATTTGTCATGACTCTGAATGTAATCGAACTGATAACATTTAATTTATGAAGCTGGGCTTTAACCAATGCTACCGACAAATAATTCAATGGATTAATCACTATAGTATTTATGAACTATTTCATATAATTCGAATTTGATATAGGCATACATAAAGTAATTATATAACATGAAAATAAATGTATAGACTACATGAAATGTAGCCAGTTTGTTGCGAACTAAACACCTCGACCTTTTGACCTAGAGAGTTGATATGAAAACGTTATTACGCTCACTCAGATTTCTCTTTCAAGTTTTCTCGAGTTCTGCACAAATTGCAATCCTGGAGATATCGCTTATTATCTACACTCATATATTCTTTGCCACCATATCCCAAATATGTCTTACATGTGAATTGAAGAGAATCCTTTCATCGTTAAAAAGTACTCACACAATGTTCTCTATAAATATTATATGCCGAGACAAGGCGAATATGAATAAGTACAAGAGTGTAGGATGAATGTGGATGAGTGTGGATGAGTGTGGATGAGTGTAGGATGAATGTGGATGAAATGTATAATCAGGACCACTTAGTATTTTTCCGTCAAGTATTGGAAACCGTCTGGTCTGATTTTCAGCTAATTGACAAGCCTGTTACTCAGTTCTCTCCCCTACACAACATCTAGGCACTGACTTCCACCCAATATGGACATCCCAGCTTCTCTAGTAGCGTCCACGTCAATATTAACCGTTGAGCGGTCGCCGTGTGAGGACCGAGTATAGAACTTATCACCTACAGTCTCCATACACCTTGTCCCCAAGTAGCTGGGTTACAGCTGATTACAAATAGTGTTTTGTCATCAACAGTAAAATAATCTAAGTTTACTTTTAATTATTGTTGTGTACCTTTGCCTCTATGTAAGTGTTGCCATTTGCTGCAGATGGCGGCCACAAATGTAGCAGCGCAGTGGAGGTGGACACTCGTTCTAGTCCTAGCCAACGCCGCCCTCAGTTTAGGTAAGTCTCACCTTCTAACATTTCTAGATAGAATATTTTCATTTAAACTGTTAATCAAAGTTTCGCATCTCAAATGAAATGTTTATATATAAAAAAACAATAAGGCTTTACTAGCATGAAAAGTGTTATATGTGACTCTTGGGGCTGTCCTATATTTTACGTAAAAAAAAAAAAAAAACGTAAAAAAAACAATATATTAGAATGGAGTGGTGGCACATGCATGTGAGTAAATTGGCTGACCCAATCATCCACCTACTCACCTATACAGTACCTCTATAAAGAATTTTTAATTTTTAAATTCTTGTTGGGGTTCTGGGGTTTTCGACCATGAGAAATCGATTGGCACTGGTATCAACCCTGGGGAACGTCTCCTAGACTTCCCGTGTTTCACGATGAGGCAGCGTAGTAGACTGTGACGTCACATGGGCGAAATCAAGTGATTTGTTTATTCTATTAATACTGGTCACTAAATCTACCACTTGAATACAAGCATTCAGCTAAATAGTAAGCAAGTTATTTATCACTTGTCAGCTGGATTGGTAATTTCAAGTATGAGAAGAAGAGTATTTTTTTGTTATTTTTTTCCATTTAGCACATGTGGTGTGTTATCTATCGTCTTCTTTTCTAGGTACCGTGGTTTTCATGTGTGTTACTATTGTTACTTAGCTATTTAATGGTATTTATTTTGCATTTTGCAGAAGGTTAGCCCTTATAAAATTAGCGTTGTTTGCTCGAACTAACGTCTCGTGTTGTCTACTTCTAGAAAACAAAGGGAAAAAACAATATGGAACCATTATCGACTTCTAGCAGAATGTAATGTATCGATCTTTGGGGAATTATATCCTAAATCACATTATACCATTTCATTTTGAGAGCCAAATTTAAGGGCTCTTCCCCCCCCTAATAATGCTCAAAACCCCAAAATTGGGTAATGTTAAATGAATACACCCGAGTGGGATATCAAATTAGAAATATTGTTCTCTTAATTACTAACATACCATCAGATTTGAGAAAATACTATGTTTATGAGCTCCACTGCCCTAAAAACAAAAATTCATGGTCATAGGCCTACTGCGTAAGAATCCTGGTGAGGTCGTAGGCGGATCTTCTTGACGTGGCGATATTCCGAGATCCACAAATGGGACTGTAGCAGAGTGCTTTGATGAGGCCGCAGGCCGAAGTTTCCCCCGCGAGGACGTAGGCCAAGTTCCACAAGGGGGCCTGTAGCAGAGCGTCTTAGCGAGGCCGCAGGCCGAGTTCCACAAAGGGACTAAAGGTAAACGCGGAAGACCTCCGAAAAGAAATTTATTAATAACTACCTCTTTATGCTACCTCTTCAGTTTGCAAAATTCATCTTTGCAAAGCTCGGTCTCCCGGTACTTTGCTATAAAAGCATGATTTGTACTAAATAATTTAGTTCATTTTAATGGGATGATGTCAACTTTTTGTGAATATCTATTTGTACAAAAATGATCAATGCAAGAAAATATAGCGTGAAAGTGTTTTAAAATAATTATGTACTCTTGATAAAAAGATAGTGTATTGATCATTCCTTGAAAAGAGCATCAGTAGGGTACCGCGTGCACTTTCTAAAACATATATTAATAATTCAATATGTCTATTGAAAAAACCAACAGTAGGCCCCTAATGTTTTTACGTCAAATCATGAAAATTTATCAACATCCCTTTCGATGACCTGATGTAATGCAGTTACAGTGCTATGCACATTACAAACCCCTGCCCTTCTTCGAATATCGTCAGGCATTTGCATCAGTTAACATCCCTTTCGATTACCTTAAAAGCGCCGTATATTTTTAGTAAAAAGTTAAGTCCTATAATGATTACAAAATGCAAGAATAAGAAAATGAAGGAAACTTTTCATTTATTATAGTGTCCAAAAATTAATTGTCATCTATAAGTCACTACGAATATATTTAAGGTAATTTATCTATGTTGACAAGACGATTTCCGGTTCGATTTAACTATAGATCCGCTGTTCGAACCAACTTCTTTACTTACACATCTAAACATAAATTTAATATACATTTACATATAATTCGTGTTTAAACGTCCAGAAAGGGTGTGGACTTAGGTGATCAAATCTAGGATTAACAATTTACTGGGACCATACAAACAACTATAAGAGAAAATGTTGAAAAATGAGTTTCAAACATTAGTGTCAGAGTGGTTAGTCTAGATTTCACAGAGACGACAAGAAGGACCTTCGCAAGTGCGCAGATTGTTCACAGTTTAGTTCCGGGTTCGCCTCACGCATTAAAATTGTCGGGCCAACAACTGGTACATGAGTATTTAACCCCATTATTTGGACATATCTCTATACAGGGTGATTCATGACGTTCTTCCCCCCACTTCAACAGTACATTCTACTTCCAAAAATAAAGAAAAAATATTATACAAACATAGGTCTGAAAACGCTTCGTTAGTGAAGTACAGCCAGTAAAACATTTCGGTAACCATAAGGGATAAAGAGTGAAATAATATTTTACACATCTTATGGAAAGATGCATGGAAATATCAGGATTTCTAATGTAACTTGACATGAGAAAACTAAATAAATAGGTTTAAGAACTGTACCTTTAGTAATTTTCAAGTAATTTGGGGTTAAATGCAAGAAATAGGTTCAAGAAACTCCGTTTGTTTACGTTTAGTGTACAATAACTTTGTTAAAAGGGTTATAAACTCATAAAAATATCTTACAATAATTTGTAGAGAATTTGATTCTGAGAAGATTTATGTAAGCTAAGTAAAAAACAACACATAAATAAGTACAAAAGTTTAACTTTATTTAGTATAATACATAAGTAATTTAATGGAAAAATAATTGGTTTAGTCTAACATTACACACCTTTTTATAAGAAATGAACAAAAATGAGGCCATCATTATTAATGCATTTTAAAGCACGTTTGTGCACTGTAGTGCTTGTGTCACTTTTCTTACTTTATCCCTTTATCTCTGTAAGAGAATCCATAATAAGGGCAATAAATTCTTCCAGAGAATTAACACTTGTCTTTCATCCACCCCCGACACAATAATCCAATGAGATATACCTGGCCATATTAGTGGTCAAGATTACAGCCCTCCACGACCAACTAATTAATATAAGAGAAAAGTGGTGTGGTGTTCCATTACGCTGAAAGAACAAGTTTCGTCTTATATGCAAAGGAACATCCTCAAACAGCTGCGGCAACTCTTCTTGGAGGAAGTGCAAATAAAAAGGCGGCCAGATAAATGAACTAATTAGCTGATTGTGTAAAACACGACATCAGGCTTTGGCACTAAATCGGTGTTGAAATTTCTGTACCACTACCTCATGAGGATTTTGTTCTACCCTTAAATACTCATTAAGCAAGTTGTTGATACTATCTCTAGTGAACTGGCATCATCCCTAAATAAAACACACTTGTAGAGTTGTTGATTAGTATTTAAAATATTACCAAACTCCAAACGAAGTGATCCATCCCCTGGTTCTAGATGTTGGACCTTTTGTTTATGAAATGAGTAAAATTCATTTCAATTTTTAAGTAACCTCCACACCCCCCCAAGTTGCGAAACTTCTATTCGTCTTTTAAGACGTCATGTACTTATACTAACATTTTGTAGTTTGCCATTACTACCAAAACACAAGTCAGACATTAGAATTAGAAAAGCATTGTTGATCAGCTGTTGTTTAAATGATACCAGCTTAAGAAGTAAAAATAATATCATGATACAACATTTTGCATAGTAGGCAGTAAAGGAAAACTAATTATTTATTTGTTAAAATGTTATTTATTTCTTTATACTATTTATACTTTAATAATAAGTAATGATAAACAAATTTTTATTTATTGGACACAAACATTACGATTTTATTATCTTCATCTGATTATTTCCATTAAATTACTTATGTATTTTACTAAATAAAGTTAAACTTTTGTACTTATTTATGTGTTGTTTTTTACTTAGCTTACATCAATCTTCTCAGAATTAAATTCTCTACAAATTATTGTAAGATATTTTTATGAGTTTATAACCCTTTTAATAAGGTTATTGTGGACTAAACGTAAACAAACGGAGTTTCTTGAACCTATTTCTTGCATTTAACCCCAAATTACTTGAAAATTGCTAAAGATACAGTTTTGAAACCTATTTATTTAGTTTTCTCATGTCAAATTACATTAGAAATCATGATATTTCCGTCCGAATGTATCTTTCCATAAGTTGTGTACAATGTTATTTCAATCTTTATTCATGATGCATACGGAAATGTTTGGTTGTAATTCGTAAAAGTTCTGAAACAGAAAAAACATTCTGAAGTTCTGAAACATTCGTAAAAAAAAAAAAAATAATAAAAATGTTTATATAACATGTTTTCTTTATTTTTGGCAGTAGAATGTGCTGTTAAAGTGGGGGGAGAACGTCATGAATCACCCTGTATATAAAAGAGAAAGTCATCACTCACTCTTCCCTAATTCTCCCACTTCCAGTAATCATACAAAGCTGAAATTTAGTACAAATGTTTTTTGTAGGCTAAATAGGATATTCCTATTTAGATAACAAAAATAGTAAAATCTAGATAGAATATTCCTGAGGGGTAGAAACCACCCCTAAAAGATTGGAATCCGCGACACAGGAGCGCCTCTTACCTGGCTAAGGGGTTGTCATAAATAATTTTCGCTAGGGGTGCGACTCAGGAGCGCCTCCGAAAAGGGGTGGGGAGGCGCTCCTGTGTCGCACCTAAAACTACCTGTCCTCGGCACTCTACCTGCTTCCTACCTGCTATGAAGCTCAGCTCGCGGGGTCTTCTAAATACCTACCAATCTAATATCACAACGGCTACTATCATACTGACTTTGTTAAGTGCAGTGCATATTTTGTAGGAGTAAGTGTAACATTGATTCTGTAGGGGTTATCCTAAAAGACCAATCAAAACTATTAATCACGTTTCTTAATCATATTTCATTTTATTTGAATTAAAGCTATAGTATTTTGATTAAATATAGAATATTGTTCATTAATAAATACCAACACACACTCCACAAAAATCTGTAAGATACCCTTGGTGGGGATGTATCGTGTTTAGAAGGAGGGGTATTTTTTCTTAGTAATACTAATGTTGTTCTTCGGGGATTTCCATATTTTACGCGGAATACCTAATGGCGCATTCCAAGCGGTAAGACAAGAGGGTGGAAAGAGTAGAACGTTCAATGAATTCATCACATCACATCCTGCCATGATACCATCCAGCTATAGTTTAAATCTATTTTCCAATACTTATCTTAAAACAAAAACATCGTTTTTCCTTGTGAAAAACTTTTGCTTAATGTTTAATTACTTTATTTAAGAAGAAATGATTAATTTTAATATAATGAGATCTATGTTAAAAACTTTACTATGTACGTAAGCCTAAACCTTAGATTTATTAGTAAGGATAATTGTATTACATAGTTGTTTGTATTTTGTTTACTTTTCTATGAGACATAATTGATAATAAAAACTTAAATGTACAGTACTATACTGTACATTATCAGAATTTTCAAATAAATGTGTTATTTGCTTGAGGTATTTCGCCTACAAGGTAGGCATTATTGAACAAAAATAAAATTAAATAAACTTGTTTCCAAAATATAATAATATAACTGATATAGCATAAGGTGTAACTGTTTTAAAAATTAAAAAAAAGAGTTTTACATTTGAAAGAAGAAAATAACTAAGTTATCAGTTTTATCTAATTAAATCAAGAATTTTTTGTGCAGGTGTAAAAATGTTCTGAGACTGGAAAGACAAAATAAGATATTTTATAATTTAATTTGATTTTAACGCTATGCATATTGAATTATCACTCGCTAATAAACGTCTTTTGATAATTTACGCTATCTAAAGACTTAAAAGATTTTAAATATTTGATTGTCATCTACTTGTTGGTTGATATGAAAATAATGTATTGGATGTGTCTCAGTGATAACTGATTCTATTTACATAAATTTTATAGAACAGTATATGTTAAAGGTATTATTTCGTTTTATTACAAAAACTGAAAATATATACCGCAAACAGATGTTCTATCAACTTATTACTTTGTTTAATTATTTAATGGCTATTGTTCAAATTATCACATTATTGACGGTTCAACCTGCTTAGCCTTGATTTAATAGAAAGGACCACGAAAAATAGTTACTTAGGAATACGTCAAACGCCAACCAATCCACGATTTTGCGTCTTATACAATAACGTTTTCTATTACTTAGAAGCGTGTCAATGAATCGGACTATAACAGCTTATTTCAATGTACTGTAGCTTATATTTACAATTTCAATACCTGAAGCCTTTTTTATTTCTAAAGTAATTTGAAGTGTAAAATTTGTTAACAAACCCGGATCTTGTGTAAATACTGTAACATGTATGCTTATTTTAATACATATATGTCTATTGCTTTCAAGTTAAACACACTCTCACCATAGATATCAAAACCCCTTAGTTTTTGAACCCTTGTCAAAACCCTTGTCACATTGGACCCGCGAGGGTACGACAGTGGAGCGCCTCAAGGTCAGGCGCTCCACTGTCGCAGTTGTGCTATTTCTTGCCTGACAGTTTTATTAGTTTTTGCCAGGCGCTCCACTGTCGCTCTCCCAAAAGATTGTACCATAAGGATAACATTGGGTTGATTTTAGTAAATTAAGAACAGCTGTTTTGTAAATAAATAAACATGTTTATTTTGTATGTTTGATATTTTTATCTTACATTCTTACATATGAGACGCCGACACAACGTTGTTGGTATTTTATCTTATTGATGCATTAAGAGTTTACAATTAATTACACTTTTCTATATATTTTTTCTCAATACAATTTATGTGTAAAATTTCTAATCAAACCATTAAACATGGTTACCAATGAAATATTGATGTAATGGTTTAGAAAGAACCAAGAAGTGGAGAGTAGCAAGTGTAAAGAAACACCCCGTTGCGAAGCAAGAGCTGTCGGCTAGTCTTTATTTATCAAATTTCTGTATGTTTGAGTATAGGCCTACTAAAATCGAAGAGTAGTGAATGGATTCACTTGACATTTTTACATAGCACAAGAGTACAAGAGCATTTTAAAATATTTAGTTCCCAAAATTTAATTGTAACGGGAAGAGGGCATTTCAACCATTTCCCGACCTGCCTTACTCAATCTCTAATTCTTCAATTTCCCATGTAGGTAGAGAGCCACCACAGTATAAAACAGTTGTTATACTGCGTTATACTATGAGTTTAAACTTCAGCTGTTAAACAAAAACAAGTTAAATGAAAACGTTTGAAATAGGCTATGTAATACCACGGTAACTATAAAATAACTAGCTGAACCCGACGGACGTTGTCTCGCCTTTCACTTTTCATTGACATACCAAAATAAAGCAATAAAAAGAATTATAGAAAAAAACCATTATTTATTAAATGAGTGCAAGTCATATGTTTTTTGTAAACAATTCAGATTCTCCATTTGAATAACATGGGATCTTTAGGAGCCCGTGGGGCGGGACCCTGTGGACGGATCTGCATCAAACTTCACAGAAACCATCTCGGGAGTATACAGGACAACATCCTAAAGTTTCATGACGATCGGTTGGATGGTTTGGCAGCGCATAAACTTCAAACATATATATATATATATATATATATATATATATATATATATATATATATATATATATAAAAAACATCCTCTTTTATAAATATAGATACCATTTAGTAAATAAATAGGTGGCAGCGCATGAAGTGTGAGTGAGATACTGTAAATAAATAATTTAATATTGTGATTTTACATTATACAGTTAATCTACTATTATTGGTAGTCAAAAGTCACATGCCGAGCACAGTGAACTTCAGGGTTGTCACGCGAAGCGTTCAGGGGTGTCTCCTAGTTTAAGATAATATTAAGTAAATAGTCAACCTTTATTTTTCAAACAACTAAAGTAAAAAGAAAAGGTTCCAAAGAATTGGCACAAACCTTCCCCCATATTACAAACTAAAAAAAAAAAATTAAAAAAAATGAAAACTGAAAATTACCAGTTTGATTCTAAAATATGCTTTTTTTGTCATATCTCAAAAACTAGTCAAGTTAGAGACATGCGGTTTTTAGCAAAATATTTGAAATTATAATTCAAATCTTTTTTAAAAACTTAATCAAAATTGTTATATCAGTTTTTTGAGACGATTCCATTTTCGTATGCTTTTTGCCAAAAAAATAGAAAAAAACAAATTTCAAACAAGTGAAAAAACTGTCAGGAGATATTGCCTAAATACACCTTCATACCAAATTTCATAAAAATTGATCCATCCGTTTGGTCTCCAGTGAATTACACATACACACAGACAGACGCACATACGAACAGACAACAAACCTTTTTTTTTCAAAAACCACTTTTTTGGGTTCAGGGGACCCAATGGATTTTTAGACCAACTTATAAAATTTTTTTTTACGATCACAATACTTTATCTATCGTATAACACATATAATAAATAATAAACCATAGTAAAGCAAAACGTAGCTGGGTAACTATGCACTGTCTAGACGCCATGTTGAAAAAGTGGTGAAATGTGAGTTTACAGTTCTTGAGGAGGTTGATTTTAGCAACGGAAAACTTGTTTTTCACCGACAAATTGAAAATCTAGTTTTTTTGTGACAGTGAAAAAAAAACAATCAGTAATTTTAAAAATTTTGTTACAGTTTACTTGTTTTTTAATGTTGAACACTAATATGTAATTGTTTTTTTTAAATAAAATTAATTTTTCGGCCCGAAAAATACACTTTTTACTTACCTAACCAAACGTAACTTAACTTATTGTCCAAATTGTTTGTATACTGAAAAAAATTCATAATTTCCGTTTTAATTTTGGTGCCGTTCGTGCCTCAGATGATTTGTTTTGGGGAATAGTCATAGCTCCTATTAACATTTGCATACAGCCCCATAGGTGATTTGCCACAAACGTAGTTTTTTCGTGAAATAATTTTCATAGACCAAAATAGTCTTCAAATTCGTGTTCAGCACGAAAAGGTGCATCAAATTGAAAAAATAAATAAATGATGAAAAACAACGGAGATAAATAAAAAAATCACGTTTTTAAAAAATTTGAATTTTCAATTTTTTTGTAAAAAAAATTATTTTCGCAGAATAAAAAGTGTTTTGTCGTGAAATATAGACCTGATTCTATCTCATGGCGATAAAAAAGTCAAGATTGGCGAGACGTTTAGGAAGTAGCCTACATAAGTATGTACCGAACTAAGCAGTTTCCTTTCATTGTTATGTTGCAGATTTTTGTAATTTCTTGCTGTTTTGTAGGTTTTAATATTTATCACATTTCTTTCATTTATGTATGCTATTTATAAAATGAATGAAAGTTATTTATAATCTTTATCCAACAGTATCAACATTAACATATACAGACTTGTCATGTCTCAGTTCATTATAATTAATTATGTTAGTATTACATTACAAACAATTAATTAATTATCTTCAATTAGTCATCTGACAATGAAGGCTGAGATTCTGGGTCATATATTGTGTAGGTTGCTTTATGATCCATAAGGTCTAATTTACCAAAAATGCAACTTTTAGTGAAAAATGTAAAAAAAAAACAACAATAAAACAATTATATTTATATATTTAACCATCTAAACCCAGCCACGCTTTGCCGTGGTTTAGTCTGATATTAAATATTAGGGTTGTTAAGGACTTTTATTGAATTTAAAATAAAGGCCTGTTTACTTGATATTCCCCTAAATAAGTTACGGTAACTTAAAGTTGTTTTCACACATAAACGATAATTTGGCCACAGTAATAAACTTACAGTATATGATTTGGATATGAAATATTGACATAAGTCAGCACAGTAGCATTTTTTCAAAACTAGCATTTATTTTCATATGTGAAATGTAAGTAGGAGGGAAATGCTTGAAATACGCTGCTCCCGTTTATAATTTTTGGAACTGAATATATCACAGTACTCTTGTACATAAATGCAATGTTGTGTAAAAAGTTCTAGCGAATCCATTCACTACTTATCAAGTATTTATTCCACTATACACAAATACACGGAAATTGAATTAATACACGCATATATGATTCAATAATATAAAAATTACAACAACATATTTACTAAACGAACATTGATTTATCTTCTATAAAAAAAAAACAATTACCTATTATTATTTTTTCATATTTTTTTAATGTTTGTTTTATTTCTTTTTGTACTCAATATTTATCCTAAATCATTATTCCGCACGCCTAACAGTTCGGTTGGATCTGCGTGTATCAATAAAAGAACCATAACCACATTCCCAGCTATTTGAACCACGTAGTGTAACCTAACCTATCTATACTATACTATAACAAATATGTAACAAGAATTAACACTGATTTAGTAAAATGGGTCAAGTATGAACACTTCTATCAAATAAAATGTTCTGTATTTATTAATTGAAATTTATTTCTTAGGATAGTTGAGTAAATGTGGGAAATAAAAGTAAAAAGGCAATCAAAATTAATTACTTAATACATATTAGTATTTCATTATTTAAACCCCAAACTTAATAATTTTTAAAAGTTTATGCGAATGACTACAAATTTAATTTAATAAATTATATTAACTCCATTATATTAACATTGAAACCTTAAAAGCCAGTGGGGAAGCTCTACAAAACGATGCTTAAAACTTTCCCTGGAAAAGAGTAAAACACTTATTAAAGTTTCATGAAAAGATAATGAATGGTATATACAGATAGACAGACAGACATACATTCGTTTTTATACCGTATAGAAACAGTCTAATAACATACAGTCACGACAATTTTATCGCAGCGCTGTGGAGCTAGCAGGAGCATGCAACTACGCCACATTACCTTTGTATTGCATTGTGTCTAGCAAAAAAGTGGAATAATAATAATAGAAAAAGGAACATTACAGATTATAAACATAAGTTATTTGCCATTTACTGATAATAGCTGTAAATGTAAATAGTGCAAAAATGCGCGCTGCTCTGCTCCCGCCGCTAGGATCGCTAGCGTCGTGCTTGGTCACCAATTTTTAACGGTGTCGCGACTGTATATTATTAGACTGTGGTAAAGATAAATTTTTCTCTGAGCATAAACTTACTCTTTTTACTTTCCCCCATGTGCGTTAGCGTAGAGAAAGTATTGTAATCGTAAAAAAAATGTTGTTACAAGTTGGTCTAAAAATCCGTTTTAGAACTCCCTGAACCCAAAAAGTGGTTTTTTGACAAAAAAAAAAAACGTTTGGATGTCTGTCCGTATGTGCGTCCGTCTGTGAATATTTGCACTTCGATGGAGACCAAACCGATGAATTTGGTATGAAGGGGTATTTAGGCAGTATATCCAGACAGTTTTTTTAACTTTTTGAAATTTTAGTTTTTTAATTTTTATGAACAAAAAACATACAACATTTGAAGTTTCCCAGAAACGGCTCTAACGATTTTGATTAAATTTTCAGAAAAGATGTAAATTACAATTAAAAATAATTTGGTAAAAACCACATGTCTCTAACTTGACTAGTTTTTGATGTATGAAAAAACGTATTTGGGAATCAAACTGGTGATTTCCAAAGTTTTTATTTTTTAGTGTTTAATATGGGGGAAAGTTTGTTCCAATTCTTTGGAACCATTTATTTAACATTGTGAAAGCGCTATAATCTCCTATATAAATAAACATCATTATTTCCATTCCAGCTGTTAACATTTTATAGAATCTTTATTTACATTTCATATGTTACTTTTAAATTAATTTAAATCTTCCCCATGTTATTCTTATGGCAAAAAGGTACTTTGAAGGATACTTGTGCCATTCATGACTATTGAACAATGAGAACCTTATTGCACAACTACTAATAGAGGTGAATTTCTTAACACCTCAATCGTTAAAATTTATCAATAAATAATGAAGGAGTTACGTAAACATACAACAGGCTAACGTATTATATATAAGTACATTGGTACACATACAAGTTGTAACAAAAGTCTCTACACAACCTTAGTATATCATTCCTTAGGTGAAATGAAGCAAAAAACTTACTGCAATCAATTATCTCATTCCGTTTACTGTATCTCTGGTTGTGTTTTTTACGCTTTAAAATGTTTAAAAATTAATTTAAAAAATAATAATGGTTTACGAAAAATAAGACTTGGTTTACGAAAGAACAAAGGTTCGTGATATTGCTTTTAATACGGATTAAAATGATGCCTTGTTAAAAAAATATAATAATACAGTAAATATAGAGTTTACAATGATTCTTAAGTGTCATTTATTTAATACATTAACAAACCATTATTTATTTATGTTAAAAATACAATAATTTTATAGTAATAATTGATAAACAAATACTCTTTTTATTACCTTACATAGTGCAGTTTACTTTTAAATAATTGATAAAGTATTGCATTTCAATGTTACTATGTTATACTAAAGCCCACTAATTTGTGTCTTCCATTGTTGCACTCTGAGACCATTTCAGACTGTACAGTGTCACAAAAACTTAATTATTTGTAAATTCTTTGTATTTTATTTGATTAATAGATACAAGGTATCTTAATCCTTATTAAGAGCACTAACTATTACATATGTTGGTATTTTTCGTTAAACCATTGTTTTTTTCTGGTTCAAACATTTGAAATAGTAAAAAACACAGACAGACAGTGTAAACGGAATGAGATAAACCAGTGTTTGCATTAAGCTTTTTGCTTCATTTCACTTAAGAGACGTATCTTAAAGTATGTGTAGAGAGTTTTGTTACACCCTGTAAATATATATACAGTATATGTATGTCATAAAAACCAAACGTGACATTTCTGGGTCCTGCATGTCGCACCGGCCTACATCGATCCGCCGGTTACGGTCAACTCTGTTTCACACAATTATACATTTCCTGGACCATTAAGTGACCAGACCAACTCGCGTTTTCACAATTGCTCCGCAGACTCCCAGTGACCACCCAGTCCTTGGTCCACTTCCCTCCGCACTGTCATAAACTGAAACCATAGTAATGTGTTTTATTTGGCCACTTGTACAGATTCAACTCGCCTAACAACATATGAACATTTTGTTTTAAACAGATCAATCATTGGTAATATTTTGTTTTAAACAGATCAATCATTGGTAATATTTTGTTTTAAACAGATCAATCATTGGTAATATTTTGTTTTAAACAGATCAATCATTGGTAATATTTTCAAATACAAACTTTTTATCCTGCGGAAACTAATTTTTTGTTCTAGAAATATGACAGAAAAACTATTCTCGTGACGAATCGCGACTAGCGGACATTACGTGATCATTATAGATATATAAAAATTGGCACTTAATTTCGTAGGCCAGGCACCCGACTTTAACACAAATCTCGAATTTTTGTGAAAGATGAGTTAAGTTTGGTTATGCTAGGTTAGGTTTGTAAGAAGTATTTTTATGGTAGACAATCGTATTTTTCACAAAACAAATTCGTGTTTAGCGTTTAAAAATACTATAATAAAATATTCATTTCCAAAAAAACGTAATGATGTTTAAAAAAATCAATTTGTAATTTTCTTGTAAAGATCAAGTATTCCAATATAGAGCGAAAAACTAGTTTTACGCGCGAAAAATCCTAACTCAACTTTATCTACTTTGAAACAGTAAACGTAATTTTTTATGTGAGTGGAAACTGCAATTGAACCTTTGGTTCAGCTCTTCAGCTGGAGCTAGTTTAACGTTTGGTTTGCAGGAAAAGACATGTTTAGACTAGTTACATTCGTCGACCAATCTCGTTGTTTGTACGGATTTGGATTGCAATAGTTAACGTTAATCTGAATATGTAAGAAAGCTCGGCCTACAGCCGTTACTCGAGGTGGCAAAGTTTTATAGTCAAGTAAACCCTAGAAGTCTACTTTAGGGGTTGCTAAGTAACGCAATCGTGAAGTGTTCGGAACTATGTAGAACATTCGAAGCTTATTTTAGAACATTCCAAAGCATAGTTTTGGAACATTCGGAGCGTGTTTGAGTGAGTGGGACTGGAGTTGTATTACTTGCGCACAGAAGGGTGCTGTGCTGCCTCACCCCTTGGCTATATAAATCGATTATGCAAGGTTTAGTGCATACCCTGGTTTAAAATGTTAACATTTTAGTTATTAAAACTTTTATTTAAAATGTACAAAAACATTTAAAAACTAAATAATGTTTAATCATATTTTAATTTCTACCCCAATTGGATAAGACAATTTTAGGAGTTTTAAGCCCGTTAAAAATTGTTCGTTTATTAATATTTATCTGCAGGAATAGCATGCAAATATCTCATAGAACAATAAAAAATAGTTAATATATTTTTATAATTCAAAATTAAGTGATAATTGTACGTTCGATTAATTGTGTATACATTATTGCGATACTTTGGTATTTACGCGTATTTAACAATGAAAAATAATAATTATAGATAAATAAAATACAGAAAATCGTGTTGATTATTGTTCTGAGAAAACCTCTTGTACCAGCCACTTGCGACTTACTGGAATGTGCAAATAAGATCGGAAAATGATGATATCTAAACGGCCTTCCGGCTTTATTCATGTTTACACCTATGTTTTCTTTCTTTTTTTCGTATTTTATACCATGAAGTAATCATTAGTACAACGAGTATTGCCAAATTAATAGTTGTTAAAATTGTATCATTATTAAAAAAGTAAGATTGTCAATTGAAACAATATAATGGAATTATTTACATTAACAATGTTAGGAGGTGAGTGACCTGATTAGTAAAATTGTAATTAACAATATTTACTTTTTTTAATGTTATGATCATTTTAAATCAAAGAATCAATCAACAAATCTTAAAATTTTAACCAGAGTTTGCACTCAAACTGGCATAAACGATTTTTGTCCAAGGGATTATGCCGGACTGCCGGTAAGTCAAGTGGGGCCCCCGGACCAAGGTAGAATGGTTTTGAACAAGTAACGCGGGTCAGTATCACCCGGATAATGTCCGCTCAGTATCACCTTCCTGCCAGTGGCCACTGGATGGGTCGGTATTGCCTGATGGTGTTCCATCGTTAAACATTGCCTAGTTTTTCCAAAGCAATTGTTGTCATGTTATTCAATGAAACCTATTACACTTTATGACCCGACTTTACGTGAGCGCGCTTGGCGTCATTAGTGTAGCTCTAACGCGCGTTGTTGCCAAAAGTACAGCTTTTGACATACGACAGGCAATAATTGCTTGTTGAGAAATAATCTATAAATAATAGGAACCAATAATACATAGTCCACGAAATAATAGTTTGACTCAGATTTAAATTCACAATATCAAACGAGTAGGTTATAAAACAGTTGCATACAAAGAACAGAAACATGGCAACAATGCAAGACATAAAGACTTTGCTACGGTTGCAGCTGGCTTACACCGTCATGCCATTGGTCCCTAGCTTTTCCCAACTCCTCGTAGTTCCAGCGTTTGCCGTGACAGCACTCTGAAGTAAGTTATGTATATGTACAGCTTCATATGCTACGCCCCTACTGACCTAGTGGCGGTGGTCTACCTGTTCCGTGTAGAGCGGAAATGTTTGACTGTACGGTGCCGAGTGGAAGGGAAGGGGGAGGTGACGCGATGTGTCCAAGACGTGGTCGAGTGGAGGTAACGGGACCCTGTGCGCTGGACAGTGACGCCGACGGGAGAGGGTTGCCCATGCCCACGACTGCGAGGGATAAACCAACATTGCATCCGAGACAACCACATTGCGTGTATTGTCATTTCTGCTAAAAAAAAAAAAAAAAAAAAACAGATAACTATTGTAAAATATGAAATGCTGTAGAATGTATTGAGAATACGTGCTGATCAGATTCATTACAGGTGAAGTAAGTGACTTGAATTTTTATGTACCTCAAATTATGAAACATAAAAATCATATTTCATTACTTTGGTTGAAACTTATTAAACTTAGCAACTATTTTTCAAGAACAAATGTTATTACTTAATGCAAACCACACATTAAAATTAAAATCTTTATAGCAGGGAACAATTTACAATAATTGCATTACAATCCAAAACGTATTGAATATAAACAAATAACATGTAATAATAATGATAATAGAATACATAAAACAACAATGAATAAAGTAATAAATTCAAAGGAGATTTATTTATTAATAGAACTTGTCATTTGGGTATTAGCAAAGGCGTAAAATTTTGATTTTGTTAATTTACACCCCAGTGACTCATCAACCGAGTCCAATGCCCTCAACATCAGGAGCTGTCTTAGTCGTTTATCTGTTTAACGTTTTTAGGAACCTTATTAGTAAACTTCAATCCAATTTGTGATCCCAGACGTTCATGTGCCATAATTTTGAGTTGTCCTGTTTGTTCGACATAATTTAGACAATATCGATAAAAACCAGTGGAATTTCCTATAATTATTATCAGTGGGAGCACGTAATATTGGAGCACTGATGAATGCATATTGGTGGCACATTATACTTCACATAGAGGTGTCTACACGTTATGTCTTGACCCAAGTAGTATTGGAGCACTGATGAATGGTGGCACATTATACTTCACATAGAGGTGTCTACACGTTACGTCTTGACCCAAGTAATATTGGAGCACTGATGAATGCATATTGGGGGAACATTATACTTCACATAGATGTGTCTACACGTTATGTCTTGACCCAAGTAATATTGGAGCACTGATGAATGCATATTGGTGGCACATTATACTTCACATAGAGGTGTCTACACGTTATGTCTTGACCCAAGTAATATTGGATCACTGATGAATGCATATTGGTGGCACATTATACTTCACATAGAGGTGTCTACACGTTACGTCTTGACCCAAGTAATATTGGAGCACTGATGAATGCATATTGGTGGCACATTATACTTCACATAGAGGTGTCTACACGTTACGTCTTGACCCAAGTAATATTGGATCACTGATGAATGCATATTGGTGGCACATTATACTTCACATAGAGGTGTCTACACGTTATGTCTTGACCCAAGTAATATTGGAGCACTGATGAATGCATATTGGTGGCACATTATACTTCACATAGAGGTGTCTACACGTTATGTCTTGACCCAAGTAATATTGGAGCACTGATGAATGCATATTGGTGGCACATTATACTTCACATAGAGGTGTCTACACGTTACGTCTTGACCCAAGTAATATTGGATCACTGATGAATGGTGGCACATTATACTTCACATAGAGGTGTCTACACGTTATGTCTTGACCCAAGTAGTATTGGAGCACTGATGAATGCATATTGGTGGCACATTATACTTCACATAGAGGTGTCTACACGTTATGTCTTGACCCAAGTAATATTGGATCACTGATGAATGGTGGCACATTATACTTCACATAGAGGTGTCTACACGTTATGTCTTGACCCAAGTAATATTGGATCACTGATGAATGGTGGCACATTATACTTCACATAGAGGTGTCTACACGTTATGTCTTGACCCAAGTAGTATTGGAGCACTGATGAATGGTGGCACATTATACTTCACATAGAGGTGTCTACACGTTATGTCTTGACCCAAGTAATATTGGAGCACTGATGAATGCATATTGGTGGCACATTATACTTCACATAGAGGTGTCTACACGTTATGTCTTGACCCAAGTAGTATTGGAGCACTGATGAATGGTGGCACATTATACTTCACATAGAGGTGTCTACACGTTATGTCTTGACCCAAGTAGTATTGGAGCACTGATGAATGCATATTGGTGGCACATTATACTTCACATAGAGGTGTCTACACGTTATGTCTTGACCCAAGTAGTATTGGAGCACTGATGAATGCATAATGGTGGCACATTATACTTCACATAGAGGTGTCTACACGTTACGTCTTGACCCAAGTAATATTGGAGCACTGATGAATGCATATTGGTGGCACATTATACTTCACATAGAGGTGTCTACACGTTACGTCTTGACCCAAGTAATATTGGAGCACTGATGAATGCATATTGGTGGCACATTATACTTCACATAGAGGTGTCTACACGTTACGTCTTGACCCAAGTAGTATTGGAGCACTGATGAATGCATATTGGTGGCACATTATACTTCACATAGAGGTGTCTACACGTTACGTCTTGACCCAAGTAGTATTGGAGCACTGATGAATGCATATTGGTGGCACATTATACTTCACATAGAGGTGTCTACACGTTACGTCTTGACCCAAGTAATATTGGAGCACTGATGAATGCATATTGGTGGCACATTATACTTCACATAGAGGTGTCTACACGTTACGTCTTGACCCAAGTAGTATTGGAGCACTGATGAATGCATATTGGTGGCACATTATACTTCACATAGAGGTGTCTACACGTTACGTCTTGACCCAAGTAGTATTGGAGCACTGATGAATGCATATTGGTGGCACATTATACTTCACATAGAGGTGTCTACACGTTATGTCTTGACCCAAGTAGTATTGGAGCACTGATGAATGCATATTGGTGGCACATTATACTTCACATAGAGGTGTCTACACGTTACGTCTTGACCCAAGTAATATTGGAGCACTGATGAATGCATATTGGTGGCACATTATACTTCACATAGAGGTGTCTACACGTTATGTCTTGACCCAAGTAATATTGGAGCACTGATGAATGCATATTGGTGGCACATTATACTTCACATAGAGGTGTCTACACGTTACGTCTTGACCCAAGTAATATTGGAGCACTGATGAATGCATATTGGTGGCACATTATACTTCACATAGAGGTGTCTACACGTTACGTCTTGACCCAAGTAATATTGGATCACTGATGAATGGTGGCACATTATACTTCACATAGAGGTGTCTACACGTTATGTCTTGACCCAAGTAATATTGGATCACTGATGAATGCATATTGGTGGCACATTATACTTCACATAGAGGTGTCTACACGTTACGTCTTGACCCAAGTAATATTGGAGCACTGATGAATGCATATTGGTGGCACATTATACTTCACATAGAGGTGTCTACACGTTATGTCTTGACCCAAGTAGTATTGGAGCACTGATGAATGCATATTGGTGGCACATTATACTTCACATAGAGGTGTCTACACGTTATGTCTTGACCCAAGTAGTATTGGAGCACTGATGAATGCATATTGGTGGCACATTATACTTCACATAGAGGTGTCTACACGTTATGTCTTGACCCAAGTAATATTGGATCACTGATGAATGGTGGCACATTATACTTCACATAGAGGTGTCTACACGTTATGTCTTGACCCAAGTAATATTGGATCACTGATGAATGGTGGCACATTATACTTCACATAGAGGTGTCTACACGTTATGTCTTGACCCAAGTAATATTGGAGCACTGATGAATGCATATTGGTGGCACATTATACTTCACATAGAGGTGTCTACACGTTACGTCTTGACCCAAGTAATATTGGAGCACTGATGAATGCATATTGGTGGCACATTATACTTCACATAGAGGTGTCTACACGTTACGTCTTGACCCAAGTAATATTGGAGCACTGATGAATGCATATTGGTGGCACATTATACTTCACATAGAGGTGTCTACACATTACGTCTTGACCCAAGTAGTATTGGTCACTAACGTTGACTTCCCCTCCTTACCCAGGTGAGAGTTGAGCTATAACGAACAATGTATTAGCGTGTACAATCACGTTGTAGTATAATATAAAATTAATAGGAGAAACCCCTGCACGCTTCGCTTGCCAACCCTGTCCCACGCTGCGCTCATGAGACCTTGGCATCGGCATGCAACTTTTGATACCAAATAGTCTATTAGTGGTTAAACGGTATTAAGTAAAATCATAATATGTACATCTATTTACAGTAGCTCACTCACTGCACTTGAGGTGCTACCTATTCATAGTTTAAATATAAACACCCATTGTTATAGTGTCTATAACCTCCTCAATATTATAAACATCATTATTTACATTTAAACAGCTGTTACTTAGATACTGTTGAGTAAGTTAGATCTCTCTTATGGTCAAAAACATACTTTGAGGGTTTCCCACATCCTTCAGGGTAAAAATGTTGAAAAATTGAAACCGTATTCAACAACTATGAATATTGGCAAACTGTTTGACTCCTCATCGTTAAAATACAATGTCGCAAAATTTATCGATTCGATAAACTTCTATCATTGCATTTGCGTCTTGCTGAAAAGAATCAAAGGAGGAGTTGCGTTGACAAAAAACGGGTTCACGTATTATGTATGGATATAAAGTTGCCGTCAAATAACTTTCTTTTCATCAGTTATAACAAGGAGATGTTGTAAGGGTGCAGACATTACGACACATCCACAAACAATTTTGTAGAAAATAACTATATCCATTCCATTTATTTCGATCTCATTTATATCTGTTATAAAAGTTATTATGTTGTGTTATTTATTAAAAAAAAAAAAATAATAGTTTTGACTCTGAGAAATAATGAGCATATATCGGCATATGATAAAAACTATTTTGAAGTGGATTTGAATTTGAGCTCTGCATTGCTCATAGAGAGTGATTCTGCGTCATGCCCAAACGTTACCTGCTGAATAGTATTACCTAAGTTAAAAATAATTAAAAAGTTATAACTAAATGAAATTTGGTCGTATGGTTATTCTTAACTTTTGTCAAACTGTACGTGAATTTGTATTATATTTTGTATATGAATTAGTTGTTACCACGTGACGTTATGCAATAATATAGTAACAACAATAAAGCATTTTGATTTGAACTTAGCCTGAGGTGCTAGTTGAAGGCGTCTGATGTTCAAGGTTTGAACTTAGCCTGAGGTGCTAGTTGAAGGCGTCTGATGTTCAAGGTTTGAACTTAGCCTGAGGTGCTAGTTGAAGGCGTCTGATGTTCAAGGTTTGAACTTAGCCTGAGGTGCTAGTTGAAGGCGTCTGATGTTCAAGGTTTGAACTTAGCCTGAGGTGCTAGTTGAAGGCGTCTGATGTTCAAGGTTTGAACTTAGCCTGAGGTGCTAGTTGAAGGCGTCTGATGTTCAAGGTTTGAACTTAGCCTGAGGTGCTAGTTGAAGGCGTCTGATGTTCAAATATTAGAGTATTTCTTATTTATATTACATTTATGTTAAAATTAGTAAATCTGTGGTATCAATGTACATAGCCTACATTATGTTCACGAGTGATCAAGAAATTGTTGTTAATATAAATGAACATTAAATGAATATTCAAACATGCCAATCAGGTTAGGCTAAGGATGAGGTGTATTGGCGAGCTGACGGAAAAGTGTAACAAAAAATCGTAATGTGAACATTTTCTTTTAAAAACTTATTTTCATCGTTTATAAATTGATAAATTGTAATCGTAGAAGGAAATTTATCAAAATAAAAATAAATCTTAATTAAATTTTACATAAGGTAGGATTAGTTAGAAAAGTTAAAAATAATTATTTTTGTTGTTATTTATTAAGCAATAAAAAATTAAAATATGAAAAACGACGTATTTTCTCTTTTTTACCCTTTCGTTTGTACCTACAAATTTCATATGAAGGGAAACCCCTTTTTTATGAGTATAAACTAATGAGTATAAACAAATACATAACACTTGGAAAACATTGACTGAATATTTGTTGTACAGTGAAATGTTAATTTACATGTTTGCGAACAGAATCTTTTGTAATATTCTAACTTCCGGAAAATTCATCCAAATTAAATTCTTATTATTTTAAGTACATTAGACACTCCAGCTTCGAAATGGCGTTGAAATTCCAAAGTCTCAGCGTATCCAGGAACGTAAAGTGAGGTGACTAGGCGAAGTGCTGCCATTGCATCGTTTACTGTTAAATCTGATACGAAAGCAGCAAGTGAAAGTATCAATGACCATATCAATAAACATCATCTACACTTAAATGGATGTGTCCAGCTTGTTTATATGGATCAACACCGTGAAGCATATTGTCCATCAAATACTGTTTTTTTTTCTTTTTTTTTATCTTACATGGGTCTAGGATCTTGCTCATTGTTAGATGACCACAAGGATGGCCAATGCCCCGAGCCGTGCGAGCGTGTCGGCCGGCCAGCTTGTGGCGGAGGAGGAGGTGGTTTTTATGGTTATCCGCAGTCTCGACATGCCTTCCTTATTATCTGTCACTCGCCACTTCCGCAAACCTTCACCCATCTTCCTATAATGGAGTAACCTTGATATACATACTGTGTCGTGTGCACGGTGGGATCATTTTTTGAACCATTGGCTGGTAACTCGGAAATGTGTCGGATCAGCCCATGGGACGTCTAGAAGACGAGATAATGGGATACAGAACAGGAGCTTGTGTGTTTTTCGTTGCTCCTGTTTAGAATTTTAGTAGTTTCATAATTAAGAAACAAGAATACGATAATTTTTCATCGGAGAAGCCGATGAAAAACAATGTTCGTGACAATAGCGTTGAAGGTAATCAAACTGTGTGGAATTCTGTCCTGATCACGAAAATGGGAAGGATTTTGTAATCGGCTAATTATGAAGCTTATTAGTGCTGGAAATGTACCGGCTTCAGTAAGGTTATGTGTTTTGTAAAGGCCTAGGTCGGTATTGTTAAGTTAGGTTATGTTTGGTTAGGATATTTTAGATTTGTTTAGGTTATGTTAGGCATTTCCATATATATATATATATATATATATATATATATATATATATATATATATATATATATATATATATATATATATCGTTAAGAGGTGGTTCGCTCGAAAGATGCCTCTGCAAGTTGCTGAATTTCTCATCCTCAGAATGATTCTTAATGCTCTTTTTTGAAAAACAATTTCTTCATGTACGAGCATTCATAACCAAAATAGGAATATGGATACGACAGGTGGGGTATAAAAAAACCATTCAAAAAATTCCATTATAGGAATAAAAAGATAGTCTGCGAAGGAGAAATATGCAACATTGAAGAAGATACACGTATGGCATATCTACACATTTGTGTCTGCTGTACCTTGAATCGTCTTCTGTATTTTACCAAGTACCATGTGGGGTCTGTGACTTTAGTATATATAGAACAGGTTTGATCATGTTGACGACATTTACGACTGCAGAGCATGAGATGTGGACAGACCAGTTCAAGAGAGGGCACATACATAACGTGTCTTGGTTATACCGTATGCAGTGATGTGATTCAAGAAACACGAATGTTTTAAGTTTAAAAATCACGAATCTCACTAATTAATACATTAAAAATATTTTATTTATGAGCTATGGTGATATTCATTTATAGAATAAAGTTTAGTTCAAAATAAATCAAGTCCTACCGTGTCCATGTCAGTAAAGATTGCACAAATGAATCGAGACAATAAACATTTCAATATACATTTTACGGAAATAGCTGCTGTTAATCTCAATATACAGAGTGTTTATAAAGTATTTTAGTAAAATAGTGATGTTTACATACCAAATATTTGTTGAGTAAACGTTCGCATTGCTAACCCTTGTTCATAACTTACTTCATAATCTACTTTTGTATGGCATGTATGATGCATTCAGTGCAGCATTTTTTCTTTTATTGATAACGCGCTTAAATTGTGGCCACAGTAATTTGTCTTTCTACTCTACAACCAAGTTAAATCTTTTAACATCTGACATTGTGTACTGGACCAAACTTTTCTAGTGTCGTTTGTGGTATTCATCTCTGGTAGACAACCCCTTTAAGGTGATGCATCCATGCTTACGTTTAGTATTGTTGTGAAACTCATCGTGGACCATCCACCATTAGTTAGTGGCAAAGATTAGTTAATGAAAAGTCTAACTTTTCACTAACTAATCTAAAAAAATTATGTATTAAAAATATTAAAATTAGGTCCAGTATCCATTTACAAATTAAATTTCTTAGCTTGAGACAAGAAAACAATATTAAGTCGTCTAGAACAGACCCACAATGTAATGTTTAAAACCGTTAACTCTTGCCATTTTTTAAAGGGTACACCTTTTGAGGGCATATTAGCGACACTGAGACTTTCTATTTTAGACCTTTAATTTGATGTACTACTCGACCTAGGCTTTCATTTAAGATTTTCTTTCTTTTGGTCCTGATATGGCAGAAAACTGATAGTTACTTCAAAATGTAGATTTTTAGGTCTTATGATGATGTACCAACTGCTATTGCTTTATCTGCAATACCAGTGCAGCTACTCTGTATACCATCGCAAAACAATATTGTGACTGATCGCGAAATCTCCTCAACTGTGTGCGCCTACTTGCGGCAAGCCGGATTTTTTCTGACATTTGCGGACCGATTTGAATTCACCCCCTAATTGTTGGTTAATTTATTACTTTGGGATCAGGAGGAAGTCAGACGGATAACCACTTGCGGCTCAGACTTAATTTTCTCTGAGTTATCGTGTTAACTAACTATAAATTGAAACTCGTAAATGTTAGATTATTGTATTTATTGTTGGTTGTAGTTAAACAATCTCTTGATGTGATGGAAGTGAATCTCTGTAACGTTAACAAATGGCCATTAAATAAATTTGTTTTAGTAATATTTACCAAGATAATAAAGTTTATCTTACAAGGCTCGAAACTTATCCAATATCGGTTATGAGTTACTGGATGTTCAAACATAAACAAACTTATCTAAACATTCGTAAAATAACGACAGGGATTATTTGTAATAGTAACCTTAAGTCCTACAATAAGATTAAAGTTGACAAGAATTGAAGCATCGAGTTAATAGGTGGTTTGTGTTTTATAGTTATATATTTATGTTATAAGCCGTTTACCGTGTTTTTCTGTGGGATAAACTCATAATCAGTAATGTTTTTACTGTACCACATCCAATAAATTCAATATTAAATTTCAGTGGTTTAGCTAAAAATATATGGAAAACAATGCTATTTTCTGGGCACATGACCCTTTATCTTGTTATCTATTTGAGTGCGGCTGATTCTTAATACGGGTATTAAAATGAACAATCATTTGTTTGTCTATACATACATATTTTATACATAGGCATTACATTTAGTGTTGATTATACTAAACAAATATTTTATCTATTGAGTTCATGAAAGGGAATTTCTCTTAACAATTAATTATGACAAAGTGCCTCATTTCATAAACTTCTAAAGAAAAGCCTGTCGTTCACTATGGTAACGTAGGAAATATTATTATTCGTAAAATAAAGAAAGGGAAACACAATAGTTAAATTCTTCCGTAATTATTTGGTATGTCTGACAAAAATTAAAGACATTATTCGTACAATGAACCGATTTCATCATTAATTATACCTTATACAGTGTAATTTCCTTCCCTAGCTCTCTTATTGCCAGATGACACTCTCACCATGTCCAGTTTGCAAGTATGATCCGTAACAGTGATGACAGATTCTTCAAGCGTTCCTAGTTAACGGTAAAGTGTACTTACATGACACAAACACGGGTATTAGGTAGCTGTAAGGTATACAATTAAAGTTGTTATATGCTGCCACGGAAGAGTTCAATGTAATTATTAGATTAATCTTCAGTGGGATGGAAAAATTCCCTCAAATTTTCCTGATTTCCATAAAATATTTTGGCATTTATTTGATTAAATTATTTATTTCAAACATATTATACAAAAAATACAGATGACATAATTGCTTCCCTGATTTTCTTTTTCATTCATAAATGTTTCAGGTCAATCTCTTCTTACTCCTGACATGATTGCACTCCTTTATATCACCCTAAAGTAGATATATAGGATTCTAGGCAGTGGGACATTATAGCATTGTAGGTAGGTGTTCTGCGGCAGGGAATGACAGAGTGGTCTCAAGAACTGTCACATGGCTAGGTAGAGGAGACATTGTAGGTGATCTGCTGCAGTGAATTAGAGAGAGGCCTTAAGACGTGTCACATGGCTAGGTAGAGGGGATATTGTAGGTGTTCTGCGGCAGTGAATGAGAGAGTGGTTTCAAGACGTGTCACCTGGCTAGGTAGAGGTGATATTGTAGGTGATCTGCAGTGAATGAGAGAGGCCTTAAGACGTGTTACATGGTTAGGTAGAGGGGATATTGTTGGTGTTCTGCGGTAGTGAATTAGAGAGAGGCCTTAAGACGTGTCACATGGCTAGGTAGAGGATACATTGTAGGTGATCTGCTGGAGTGAATGAGAGAGAGGCCTTAAGACGTGTCACATGGCTAGGTAGAGGATACATTGTAGGTGTTCTGCTGGAGTGAATGAGAGAGAGGCCTTAAGACGTGTCACATGACTAGGTAGAGGATACATTGTAGGTGATCTGCTGCAGTGAATTAGAGAGAGGCCTTAAGACGTGTCACATGACTAGGTAGAGAATATATTGTAGGTGATCTGCTGCAGTGAATTAGAGAGAGGCCTTAAGACGTGTCACATAGCTAGGTAGAGAAGACATTGTAGGTGATCTGCTGCAGTGAATGAGACAGGCCTTAAGACGTGTCACATGACTAGGTAGAGGATACATTGTAGGTGATCTGCGGTATGAATGAGAGAGGCCTTAAGACGTGTCACATGACTAGGTAGAGGATACATTGTAGGTGATCTGCGGTATGAATGAGACAGGCCTTAAGACGTGTCACATGACTAGGTAGAGGATACATTGTAGGTGATCTGCTGCAGTGAATGAGACAGGCCTTAAGACGTGTCACATGACTAGGTAGAGGAGACATTGTAGGTGATCTGCTGCAGTGAATAGAGAGAGGCCTTAAGACGTGTCACATGACTAGGTAGAGGATACATTGTAGGTGATCTGCTGCAGTGAATGAGACAGGCCTTAAGACGTGTCACATGACTAGGTAGAGGATACATTGTAGGTGATCTGCTGCAGTGAATGAGACAGGCCTTAAGACGTGTCACATGGCTAGGTAGAGGGGATATTGTAGGTGTTCTGCGGTATGAATGAGAGATTGGTTTCAAGACGTCACATGGCTAGGTAGAGGAGACATTGTAGGTGATCTGCTGCAGTGAATGAGAGAGAGGCCTTAAGACGTGTCACATGACTAGGTAGAGGATACATTGTAGGTGATCTGCTGCAGTGAATGAGACAGGCCTTAAGACGTGTCACATGACTAGGTAGAGGATACATTGTAGGTGATCTGCTGCAGTGAATGAGAGAGAGGCCTTAAGACGTGTCACATGACTAGGTAGAGGATACATTGTAGGTGATCTGCTGCAGTGAATGAGAGAGAGGCCTTAAGACGTGTCACATGACTAGGTAGAGGATACATTGTAGGTGATCTGCTGCAGTGAATGAGAGAGAGGCCTTAAGACGTGTCACATGACTAGGTAGAGGATACATTGTAGGTGATCTGCTGCAGTGAATGAGAGAGAGGCCTTAAGACGTGTCACATGACTAGGTAGAGGATAAATTGTAGGTGATCTGCTGCAGTGAATGAGAGAGAGGCCTTAAGACGTGTCACATGACTAGGTAGAGGATACATTGTAGGTGATCTGCTGCAGTGAATGAGACAGGCCTTAAGACGTGTCACATGACTAGGTAGAGGATACATTGTAGGTGATCTGCGGTATGAATGAGAGAGGCCTTAAGACGTGTCACATGGTTAGGTAGAGGATACATTGTAGGTGATCTGCTGCAGTGAATGAGAGAGGCCTTAAGACGTGTCACATGACTAGGTAGAGGATACATTGTAGGTGATCTGCGGTATGAATGAGAGAGGCCTTAAGACGTGTCACATGGTTAGGTAGAGGATACATTGTAGGTGATCTGCTGCAGTGAATGAGAGAGGCCTTAAGACGTGTCACATGACTAGGTAGAGGATACATTGTAGGTGATCTGCTGCAGTGAATGAGAGAGGCCTTAAGACGTGTCACATGGCTAGGTAGAGGGGATATTGTAGGTGTTCTGCGGTATGAATGAGAGATTGGTTTCAAGACGTGTCACATAGCTAGGTAGAGAAGACATTGTAGGTGATCTGCTGCAGTGAATGAGAGAGAGGCCTTAAGACGTGTCACATGGCTAGGTAGAGGGGATATTGTAGGTGTTCTGCGGTATGAATGAGAGATTGGTTTCAAGACGTGTCACATAGCTAGGTAGAGAAGACATTGTAGGTGATCTGCTGGAGTGAATGAGAGAGAGGCCTTAAGACGTGTCACATGGCTAGGTAGAGGGGATATTGTAGGTGTTCTGCGGTATGGATGAGAGAGAGGCCTTAAGACGTGTCACATGGCTAGGTAGAGGGGATATTGTAGGTGTTCTGCAGTATGAATGAGAGAGAGGCCTTAAGACGTGTCACATAGCTAGGTAGAGAAGACATTGTAGGTGATCTGCTGCAGTGAATGAGAGAGGCCTTAAGACGTGTCACATGGTTAGGTAGAGGGGATATTGTAGGTGTTCTGCGGTATGAATGAGAGAGGCCTTAAGACGTGTCACATGGCTAGGTAGAGGGGATATTGTAGGTGTTCTGCGGTATGAATGAGAGAGAGGCCTTAAGACGTGTCACATGGCTAGGTAGAGGGGATATTGTAGGTGTTCTGCAGTATGAATGAGAGAGTGGTTTTAAGACGTGTCACATAGCTAGGTAGAGAAGACATTGTAGGTGATCTGCTGCAGTGAATGAGAGAGGCCTTAAGACGTGTCACATGGCTAGGTAGAGGGGATATTGTAGGTGTTCTGCGGTATGAATGAGAGAGGCCTTAAGACGTGTCACATGGCTAGGTAGAGGGGATATTGTAGGTGTTCTGCGGTATGAATGAGAGAGACCCTTAAGACGTGTCACATGGTTAGGTTGAGGGGATATTGTAGGTGTTCTGCGGTATGAATGAGAGATTGGTTTCAAGACGTGTCACATAGCTAGGTAGAGAAGACATTGCAGGTGATCTGCTGGAGTGAATGAGAGAGAGGCATTAAGACGTGTCACATGGCTAGGTAGAGGGGATATTGTAGGTGTTCTGCGGTATGAATGAGAGAGAGGCCTTAAGACGTGTCACATGGCTAGGTAGAGGGGATATTGTAGGTGTTCTGCAGTATGAATGAGAGAGTGGTTTCAAGACGTGTCACATAGCTAGGTAGAGAAGACATTGTAGGTGATCTGCTGCAGTGAATGAGAGAGGCCTTAAGACGTGTTACATGGTTAGTTAGAGGGAATATTGTAGGTTTTCTGCGGTAGTGAAGGAGAGATGTGTCACATGGCTAGGTAGAAGGGACATTGTAGGTGTTCTGCGGCCAGGGTCTCAGCCATTAGCGCGCACCAACTGACCTGGTTCCTGGTCATTCCCCTTCCCCGCACCTGCCTTCACCTATGTTGACATTGACACCACCATCATACAAGTCTAAAGAACTGTTTTATAAGTAGTATGGGTATTACTTTGAATAGGTTATGTTATTTCAATGCTATTTGATGTGTTGTGACTTATGTGATGTGACTTCGTACCCTTAGTCCTTCATTATATGCTTAACTGACACGTTACTCTAAGAAACTGCTTTTATATCTCATTTAAAACATCTTGAACAGTTTAATTTGATTCGGTCTGAAAAAATAATTCTCTCAGTTATTTATATCATGGGTTGTAGAGATGGGTAAGGTAGGCAATCACTGATTATGTTTCGGCTTTGGTTGAATCACAGAGAATAAATAAACAGAGGTCACATCCAATAGTTCTCTAAATGTGTGTCGAGTGGTTATTTCATCTGTATTAATAAGATGGCAGGGCCTGCAACTATTCAGTTCCACCCTTCTCTCCCCCCTCCCCAAATCCATTATGATAAACGTAGTAATTAATAGGCTTACTACATATGTATAAAAATTTACATTAGTTAGTCACTGAGGCGTTCGTCGTGGCCATAAGGACGCGACCTCTGTTTCTTTTTTCTTTTTGGCTATATGGTTTAGAGAAGAGTTTTTTTTAATATATACTTTGAGGGTTGGGTGGAGAAATAACTAATGTCTTTATTACTGGTGGACTTCAATTCTGCCAACTACTGATTGTTCTCTCTGATGTGAATTGAATATGCTAGAACTTGACTCATCCTTGCTTTGTTAACGCAATAAATAACAATAAAAGTTATTTGAAGGTTATTTTGGCCTGGTACTAATGAAGGACTGATGTTGGTGAAAGTGAATATAGGTCAATGAGGGTAAGTCCGGCATATAGAGAGGTGAGAGTGGCAAACTTGTACCACCCCTCAAGGCTATACATCCACTTTCTCTCGCTGATTGGCGTCCAGTTCTCCAGTATAATATTAGGGGTTACATAGAACTTGACCTACATTTTAACAACGAATATGGCTGTGTACACAGGTGGTAAAATGTGATATTAGCCATACTGTGATCGTGTATCGAGCGCAGCGAGTGATAGGGTTGACACGCGAAGCGTGCAGGGGTGTCCTTTAGTTAAACATAAATCGACTATTTAAAGAAGCCGTTCCACCTAATGAAAACGTCAAAATTATGACATTATATTTAAAGGTTTCAGTCTATAATTTGATGGTATCGCAATACTTGAATCGCTAGAAAGTTGTCACTTCTAAAAATAAGTCCCAAAGGACAGGGAGTACCCGGGGGGGGTCCTGGGTGTCCGGGTGCGAAGTGAGTCACATACGCGCGCTGTGACGGTACTGGCCTGATACACACGTTCCAAGACAGGCCACGGAACTACTAATTTAATGCAGCGCGATCACGTCTCTCTGTTTTATTAAATATACAATGATAACTCCATTTTAATATATATTTAATACAAATATAATTAATATATCATACGAAAGTTCAGTAATCATTCAATTATAATGTACAGTGACCCCAAGAGGAAAAAATCGTAAAATTAATTACATGACAAAGTTAAATGCGAGAATTGTTGACTATAAAGAAAGGGGAAGTTGAAGTTTCTTCGTTATTTACAAATTTAGTAACGTTGGTTTGAACAGAAATTTACCATTTAATTCCCCCGAGCCATGTCTAGTTGTAAGTTTAGTTCAGAGGATTTTATGCTTATTCTCAGTTAGAACGTCTTTACTGCAAGTGCCAAAATTACGGCCAGTGGTAACGAGGTTATTGTTCAAAGCGGATGAATAGGATTCCATGATTAGGTAAAGGTACAATTAATTGATATTAGTAATTAATAAAAGTTATTTTAATAACTAAGGGATTAAAATATGAAAAATACGATTTAGTTAAACAAAATAAAATAGCTAGGGCTTAGTAAAATTAAAAAAAAAAAACTAATTAATGCAGTGAAAGAAACGAAACGTGAATACACAGCAAAATTAAGGAGAAGAAAAAAGGAATATTTTGATGATAAAATAAAAAATTCTGTAAACATAACTAAAAGTACTTGGAACATGATAAAAAAAGAAACAGGAAAACACTCGAATATAAATAATAAAGATATATTATCCTAAGCACCAATGGAAAATCAATCTCCAATCCAGAAATTATTACTAGTACACTTAATAATTATTTTAATAATACTATAGATGATTTGGCAAACAAGATGTGTGGTCCGGCACTCGGGCTTTTGCAAATTGTGATTTCAACCAATACTGTTATAATCTTCCCGCACGATTTCATTGCAACCTATTGCTTGAAAATAATATCAAAAGTAGGCCTATTATTGACTCACTTCCAAACAAATTTTCGTCGGGTTATGACGAAGTACCACTATCATTGATAAAGGCTGCAAAGAACCAGCTAAAAAATAAACAATTACTTCACCTAATCAATCCCTCATTTATTTAAGACATTTTCCCGCACCAATTAAAACTATCTAAAATAATACCTGTCCTGGAAAATGTTGATGCGAATTACATTACAAATTAATGTCCAGTATATCTTCCCCTCTTTTTCAAAGGCTATGTATTTACAAGTACTTGATTATCTAGAAAAACATAATTTATTTGATGATGAGCAACACGGGTTTCGTAAGGACAGGTCCACTGTTACAGCACTAGTAAATTTTGTTGACATGATAACAGAATCATTTGATAAAAAATATGTTGTAGCAGTTTTTTCATGGGCCTGTCTAAAGCTTTTGACAGTGTCTCACGTCCACATTTAATATCAAAACTTCATTCAGTTGGAATAAGCGGTGTTGCTTCGGAATGGTTTACTTCTTATCTTGGAAATATACTGCAGACAGTTGAGGTTACTCATGTAAACGAAAACAAAGTTGTTAAAAAATTATCTACATCTCAGCAAACTAAACATAGAGTTCCACAGGGGTCAATTTTAGGACCGCTTCTTTTTCTTTGCTACTTGAACGGGCCTCTTGCCTCTTGCTATTGAAGGGCTTTTCTTGTACGCTGACGACTCCAACTTGATAGTATCCGCAAAAACTGAAACTGAATTAGAACAAGAATCAAACGGCGGATTGGCAAAATTTCAACAGTTATTCTCTAACAACAATTTGTTTTTGAATCCTCATAAAACTAAATATATTTACTTCTCTACTGTTCATAATAAGAAACAGGTTGAATCAAACGTCAATATCGGTACAGGAAAACCAGACAAAATAGATGGAACAAAATTTTTAGAATTGTTAATTGACAGTAACCTAGCTGGTGCAGCCATATAAATTATATTGTCTCAAAAATAAATTCAGGTCTGTACGCATTGAGAAGAATGTTGTTTTTATGAAGTGAATCAACATTAAAGTTGATATATCATGCGCACATCCAGTAACATATAGCCTATGGCATAGGTGTATATTTATTTTCAAAATTTAATAATTTTAATAAGAATAATTTTATAGATAGGAACTACTGAACCAGTAAAAGTTCATTTCCAAAGTTTGGGTATATTATATTGGGCCATTTTTTTGGTTCATTTAAACAAGTCTATTAGTAAATATAAATCTAGAATGCTATCATATTTATGTGTGTACCAATTAATGACAGTTCTCTAAGTATTTTAAGAGTTGCATAGTCAATACTGTCTGAACGATACGTTTGTTTACTATTGACAACTAATTCAAGATCTTTGCAGTTAATAACTTTTTATAGTCGTACTTATGTACGCACATTTACGTAGGAGATAAAAATTAGAATTTAATGAGGTCCGATGTGACGGTCGTAACCCAAGAGGAAGTACAAGAGGAATGGGACCTGGTGAAGGGCACCTGTTGTGTTGCGTGCGTGGCCAATGACCGAGGCCCCTCCGTGACCCAATGACCGCGACATTGGCCGCCGTTGAGTGATTCATCCCACCCAGGGCCACCCGGAGCCTGGGGCACTTCAATGCTGAGTGTCAGGGTCTCTTCTGTTTTACATACAATAGTTGGACTTGTTTTCAGGTTATATTAAGCGATTTAGTTACCAATAGTAATAAACTGATGTTGATATAATATACTGCGGGAGGAGATAATTAATGGAGGTTGGACTGTTGTGTTTCAGGTCGTGTAGCATTTGAGAAGTTAACAGAGTTGGACTACAGGGGCAACACGTACTACACGGTGAAGAACCTGTCGTTGTATGAGTGCCAAGGCTGGTGCCGGGAGGAGCCTGACTGCCAGGCGGCTAGCTTTAGGTAAGTCATATAAGTTCAAGCCTACAGGAGTACTATATTAAGAACCTGTTGTTGTATGAGGGCCTCAGTTAATGATAATAGGAGCTTGACTGTCAGGAGCTTTAGGTAAGTCATATAAGTCCAAGCCTACAGGAGTACTATATTAAGAACCTGTTGTTGTATGAGGGCCTCAGTTAATGATAATAGGAGCTTGACTGTCAGGAGCTTTAGGTAAGTCATATAAGTCCAAGCCTACAGGAGTACTATATTAAGAACCTGTTGTATGAGGGCCTCAGTTAATGATAATAGGAGCTTGACTGTCAGGAGGTTTAGGTAAGTCAATAAGTCCAAGCCTAAAGGAGTACTATATTAAGAACCTGTTGTTGTATGAGGGCCTCAGTTAATGATAATAGGAGCTTGACTGTCAGGAGGTTTAGGTAAGTCAATAAGTCCAAGCCTACAGGAGTACTATATTAAGAACCTGTTGTATGAGGGCCTCAGTTAATGATAATAGGAGCTTGACTGTCAGGAGGTTTAGGTAAGTCAATAAGTCCAAGCCTACAGGAGTACTATATTAAGAACCTGTTGTATGAGGGCCTCAGTTAATGATAATAGGAGCTTGACTGTCAGGAGGTTTAGGTAAGTCATTAAGTCCAAGCCTACAGGAGTACTATATTAAGAACCTGTTGTATGAGGGCCTCAGTTAATGATAATAGGAGCTTGACTGTCAGGAGGTTTAGGTAAGTCAATAAGTCCAAGCCTACAGGAGTACTATATTAAGAACCTGTTGTTGTATGAGGGCCTCAGTTAATGATAATAGGAGCTTGACTGTCAGGAGGTTTAGGTAAGTCAATAAGTCCAAGTCTACAGGAGTACTATATTAAGAACCTGTTGTTGTATGAGTGCATTGCGCTTTAGGTAACTCCTTATCATTTATGCCTTCTATTCTTTTGACATTAGGAATGTTTAATTGATGAAACACAGCGCAACAATTAATTGTTTTTTATATTTCCACAAACTATTGATTGAATGCATTGTTATTTGGTGCTCAATGGTAATACAGTAATGATACAATTAGTAGAAAAAGAAAATGAAACCAATTTAAGTTACTGGTACCCTAGATCTATGTTATAAGTCAACTATTTAATATTCATGATTGTGCATGAAATAAATGTAAATTACCGTCATGAATAAAAATGAAAATCTTATACATTTCTTAACATACTAAATTCATATCTAAACATACAAACAGTTGTTTTTACTTTTTAGATTTATTTAATTCTCAAGTAATTGTCTATACTACTATAGTGGCACAGTGCTCTAACCCATCTACTTGGGAGCAAAGTGTAGTGGAGATTGAAGTGCCAGTTTCTATGCTTAATTCTCTTACCTAAATGGCAGGAACTGGTATTACAATATTTGACAATCATTTTGGAAGAAGGCTCATTCAGTTTTTTTAATTTTTAACATATTTTATATTTCAATACAACGTCATATATTTGAAAAATGTTATTTAATATAAATCAATCAATCAATTAGCTTTATTACACATTTCATTTGAATACAGGTAAAAATTTATGTATTGTGTCAGGTAGTAAGAAAATAAATGTAATTTAAACAAACAGTATTAAGCACATAAATGTAATGCACATATTATGATTATTAAACTTAGTTTTTACCAAAAATATCACACAGGAGAGATTACTGTAGCTTGAAAGCCCTAATTAAGTAAATTCCAGATAATGTTTCATCTGTGAAACACTCTGGTAAAAAGCGTGTTCTAATAAGAATTTCTTTAATTCTTTTTTTAAATTGTCTTTCAGTATCACAAAGTTTTATATGGTAGGGTAATTTATTGTAACGTAATATAATTATGCTAAAGTACAGTATGTTGTTCCAGTTTTGTGCTAAACCCTCTGACGCCGGTGCAAGAGACTCTGTGCCAGTTGCAAAACGAGACATCTGCCAACAACCCAGCGGCTGTTCCCCAGCGCTCCGTCAACCTCTACTACATGGTCAAGTTACAGATACGATCAGGTAGGTTACATATTTTGGTCATATATTGGTTGAAATTGTCTTAATTGTATTCAACCAAATATTGTAAAATATTACTTATATGATGATAATAAAAAGTCTAGATTGCAAACAGGCTTCACAATTTATAATTTTTCTATAAAAAATGTGTTTATGTGTAAAGCCCAACATTAAATTAGGTGTTACTTCTGTTTATAAAACAGCTACATTGATTTACTGGTTTAATTGCAACAGATATTGAGTAAAATGCAGGAATTACAGTTAAAAGAACATTTTTATAACCTCATCATCAAGTACGTTCTGCCCCCTGCTGCAGCCTTCCACCAAACCTCTCTGTTTTGAGCAATCCATTTTGTTGTATGATACTTTCCTCCTTACACTGTCATGCGTGTCTGAATGAAGTAAAAAATACATTACAGCAGTCACTGACAAACAATCTCACATCAAATACTTATACAGGGTTTGGCAAAAGACTGGAATATATTTATTAATTTCAAAACCAATGAAAGAAATGTAATAAAAATTTGCAGTTACGTACACGTCCCTATACCAAAAATTTAGACATTTTACTTGTTTTTCGCATAGCCAGGTGAAGGCCCATGAAAGAAGTTTTAAATGTAAGCCTACCTCGAGTTATACCTCATTTTAAAGGTCTTTGTTTGTAAAACACAAGAGTCCAAACCTGAGGTCAAAAGGATGAACCAGTCAGAAAATACAGCCACTCAAAGAATTTATTGTCAGGGGCAAAATCTGGAATGCATTTATTAATTTTAAAACTATTAAAAGAAAAGTAATGAAACTTTGTATTTATGTACATGTCCCTATACCAAACACATGGACATATTTTACTTGTTCTTTGCATATCCAGGGGATGGCCCATGAAGGAAGTCTTAATAATGTTTAATTGGTCGGTAGCGTAGTTGGTTCAATCCCAGCTTCATGTGCTAAATTTCTCAGTTCGATCCCAATCAGAGTCAATACATTTTGAGAAGGATCAGCTGATAACCACCGGCTGTTCATTTGTCATTGGGCTATTAATTAATGACACTTTCTAAGGAATAGTCGGCCTTAGTTTGTAACAATGACTACATTCGCTCATATACACTCATCACACTTGTTCGAAATCCATATTCGCCCATATCTTGACGATCGGTGTCTTATGAATAAATATAAAAAATAAATAAATAATGTAAGCCTACCTTGAGCTATATCTCATTTTAAAGGTCTTTGTTTGTAAAACACAAAAGTGCAAACCTGAGGTCAAAAGGATGACCCAGTCAGTAAATAAAGCCTCTCAAAGAATTAATGTCATATAACTAACACTGCTGAAGACAAAGGCAAGATAGTTATTATCTATTGCTGCGTAGAGCTATAATTTATCTAACTGAATATGAGAAATTAAATTTCATAAAAAATTAGTAACAAATTATTATAATAGTATTCTTAAACTATTTTTAGGTAAACCTACTGTCAAATAGTGTTTTAAATAAATTTGTCATATTTTTATCTTAGTTAAATAGCATATCTATTTTTATTACGCAGTCTTTTTTTAAGATTGTTAACAATCAACAACATAATTAGCAACAGGGACCTGAAACTGTTCAATAAATAGCCATATAACTGAGAAGAATTAGTAATATGACATTAAATTCTTTGAATCGCTGTATTTTGTGAATGAGTCATCCTTTTGATCTCGTTTCAATTGTGGATAGTAATAATGTTGTAATTTTGAAAAACATAACATTGTTATACAGTATTACAAAATTGTAGACCTTTAGAAGAACATATTCTAGTTCTAAGGTTTAATAGTTTAATAATATAGTTTAATTAGGTTTAATAGTTTTTAAGGTAAAATTTATAGTATCATGACACTATTCTTAGTATACTATGCAAACTTTGAATAAAGAATATTTGAATTGAATTGGAAAAAAAGCCCTGGCTGTTGGGCTATTAATAAATTGCCCTTTCTGAGGAACAGTCGAACTCAGATAGTAACAGGACTACACTCATCCACACTCATCCTACACTCATATAACCATTCATATTCGCCTTAAAATACCAACAACGTTGTGTCGGCGTCTCATATATAAGAATAAGAATAAGGTTTGCACTTTTGTATTGTACAAACAACAACCTTTAAAATGAGGTATAACTCGAGGTAGGCTTATATTTAAAATTTTTAAGGCTTCCTTCATGGGCCATCACCTGGCTAAGTAAAATATGTCTAAATGTTTGGTATAGGGACATGTACATAACTACAAAGTTTCATTACATTTCTTTCAACAGTTTTGAAATTGATAAATATATTCCTGACTTTTTCCCAACCCTTTATAAATATTACACATACGTAAAGGGTGTCCAAAGAGTCCTGAACCAGTTAAATATTTTTAAAAATGTTGAAGATGGAGCCCAAACAAATTGGTACCAACTTACTGGAGATTAAAATCTATTTTAACACATTATCAGTGAGTGACCCGCTACCTGCTTAGAGTAGCGGGTCACTGATTTCTCATATTCATATTATCTTAGTTTTAAGATTTTCTTCCGACTCCTTGCGGGCCATCCTTCTAAGGAGGTAGTGGGTCACTGATTATGTGTTAAAATAGGTGTTTATGTCAAGTAACTTGGTACCAATTGTTTGGGCTCTATCTTAAAAACGTTTAAATTTTTTAATAATAAAAAAAATAAAAATTTCCAAATTCAGGACTTTTTGAACATCCTGTATAATAAAAACTGATAATATTTTCAGTCATTCTGCAATTTTTTATTTACAGAGATACAGCACTGTGTCGTACTGGTGGTGCAATGCTGTAACCTAGTTACTTGGGGACAAAATATTTTGGAGGTTTTAGGCGGCAGATTCTATGCTCGGTCTTCTAATACCAACATGGCAACCATTCAATGGTTGCCATCGACGTGGATACTTCTAGCGAAGTTTGTGGTGTCCATTTTGAATGGTAGACAGGGTTCAGATGTTGGATAAGGATGAGAACTTAATTAGGTTTGTCAGTTAGCTGAAAATCAGACCAATACCATTAGTGGTTCAGATTCCACGTAAAGCTGTAGATCCCTTAGTTGTCCTGGCTGTTGGGTTATTAATAAATAGCTCTTTCTGAGGAACAGTTGACTTTAGTTAGTAATAATAACTAACTCATTCATCTACACTCGTCAGACTCATTCACCTCTCATATTCGCTTACTCAGATTGGCGAATATTGAATAACGAACCTTTTACAACACCATTTCTTTTTAAATTACTTAAAATTAACATTGTAATGCAACACTGTAGTTATCAGTGTCATAAGCGGTAGTTTGATTAACGGTCAAGTTGACTTTGTAAGAACACTAATGTACCTCCATCTCAAATTTACCTCCGGGCAGGTCCTGTTACAGCCTTCCGCCAAACCTCTCTGTTTTGAGTAATCCATTTTGTTGTACCATACTTTCCTCCAATCCTTACACTGTCCACCATCTGATATCTTCTTCATCCCTTTCCTCAAACTTTTCCTTCTATATCTGTTCTCAATAGGCCCTCTCTTCTCATCACATGTCATAACCAATTAATTTATTTTTATTTTTCTTATAGTTTTCCGTATTTCCCACTCTTCACCCGCTTTCACCAGTTCTTCATTTTGCATTCTATCTTTCCATCCTACTTTCTCCATCATTTTCCAAATCCACATCTCCATTGCTTCCAATATCTTCTCGTCTTCTTACCTAAGAATCTTTGTTTTCCGCTCCATATAATTAAACACTCTAAATAAAACATTTCAGAAATCTTTTCCTCAGTTTCTTATCCAATGGCCCACAAAGTAAACTTCTATTTTTATTACATTTGTATAACGCCATAACAATCCTTACTTTTATTCCCTTTTTGCAACTCTTATCTCCTTCAATCACGCTTCCTAGATATTTAAAACTACATACTTGCTCTATTGGTTAGATTGCAAATTTTTCTGACGCAAACAACATTTATAACTCTCTTCAGTGGGAATCTACTCCACTGTCTGTGCCTATATTTAAAACAGTGGCTTGGAGATCTACTCCATTGTATAAGCTTGTGCTTACAAGAGTGGCTTGGGGATCTACCCCACTTTCTGTGCTTATGCATACAACAGAGGATTGGATATCTAACTCATTTTCTTTGCCTATGCAAACAACATAGGCATGGGGATCTATCCCACTGTTTGTGCCTAAGCTTACAACAGAATCTTGGGGATCTACCTCACTGTCTGTTTCTATACTTACAACAGTGGCTTGGGATCAACCCCACTGTCTGTGCCTATGATTACAACAGTGGCTTGGAACCAACCCCACTCTCTGTGCCTATATTTACAACAGTGGCTTGGGACCAACCCCACTGTCTGTGCATATACTTACAGGAACCAACCCCACTGTCTGTGCCTATACTTACAACAGTGGATTGGTGGGGATCTACCCCATCTTCTGTGCCTATGCTTTCAACAATGGTTTATGAAATATTTCAGAGCTGAAGATGAGTTTGCTACAGAGCTTGAATTCATCAGTTTAGGGTAAATATTCATAAAAAAAGGAAGAGAGTAAGTTTCATTTGCTTGGTAATCATCCTGTTTGCTTTGCTGCCCTACTCTAGTCTACCTTATTGGTCAATTGAAATCATCTTAAGTGCCTTTGATTTGGTTATTATTTTTATACCGGTAATCAAAATTTTGTATGATTAGTATTCTTTGTAAATATGCAGCAAGAAAATGAGCAATAAATGTCCTTACATATTACTTTTAATGGGCTACCATACATTACTATACTATATATTATATGATTACTAGGGGACACCCATGCACAATTTGCATGCCAACCCCAACTCTTGCTATGCTCAATACACCTTGGCCTTCAGCCTCGGCATATGACTTTTAACCACAAATAACAGTACATTAACCGTATAACATTATTACATTTATTTACAGTATATCACTCACTCTACTTGTGTTGCTAGCTATTTATTACTACCTGGCAAATAAATGAATTTGAATTTTTGAATTTAGACAATAGTACTACCCTTATAAATTCAATGGTGTTACTTAGCCTATTTCATACATGTTCATTTAATTTTTTTTTTTCACAGCTGAAGATTAAACTCTTAATGCATCAATAGGATAATGCCAAACATACAAAATAAACATGTTTGTTTATTTACTAAAATCAACCCAATGTTATTATTATGAAAAAAGGGAAATCTTGAGGGCTGTTTGTACCCCTTAGGAACGAAATTTTGAAAAATCCTTTCTTATTAGGTCCCTTTGATACTAAAAGTAACTTCCTTTCAAATTTCTTGTAAATCCGTTTGGTGGTTTTAGATATTTTGTGATGAGTAAGTCAGTCAGTCAGTGGTATTTGGCTTTTATAAATATAGATTATGATGATTACAAATATTAAATTTTATCTTAATTTAATGTGCCTCTTGCATTATTGTTATGATAAGTGTTGTATAGCTTAGTATTTTTTACTTTTCTTTTTTAACCAATGTTATTTTCAAATGAATTCATCATTAAAGTATTTGTTTTTATTCTCTGAATATTTGTCATTATTAATTCCTTTAAAATCATTTGTGTTGGCGATGCACTGTTTCTGTCGAGAGCAAATAACAAATCAATAAATAAAAATGTATTTATAAAAATAAATTTGGGATCTGTTATATAACGTCATCTTGGTTTTTCAAGTTTGTTCGAGTTTTGTACAAATTATTTATCTCTGTGATAGTACAACGAGAGTGACAGTTAAACAATTATAGCTGAAACCTAGGAATACTTTTATTAATTTAAATTTGACAAAACTGTGTTATTTGTTAATAAATAACTCCAAATTTATCTTAAAAAGCGTTGTTTCCTCTTGTCTAATATGTATACTGTTCTATGATTCCAGATAATGTTTGTTTACGACCATGGTCATTTGAGCGAGTTCCCAACAAGATGATTAGAGGACTTGACAATGCTCTGATATACACTTCTACCAAGGAAGCCTGTTTAGCAGCGTGTCTAAATGAGGTAACGAAATACATTACAGTAGTCATTGACAACCAATCTCACATCAAATACTTATATACATGCCATTTGTAAGCCAGGTATATTACACATACATACAGGGTAGAAAAAAATATAGAAACCCTTTCACAGCATTATTTTTTCCCATAGATAATTTGATAATTTAATTTTGTTTAACAATTGAGTTCCATAAAGTATAATTTTTTATCAGAATAATTTACTTAAAATCATTAAATAGCGGAGAAATAATATTGTTCAAATTAGTTACCGGTACTTTAAAATTCAAATGACCACTACTCTGGAAAGGATAAACCTGGAACCTTGAAAGTCTGGTTGGTGGCAATTAATTTCTTTTGAATAGACCTTTCATTTGATACAAACTTGACCTAGGCTTATGTTGAAAATCGTTCAACTCCTCGTGGGCTGTACCCCTGAAAATATGAAATGTCGCTAATAGGATAAAAAGTATGTTCTTTGTAACAGTGATGTGTACAAGATTTCACTTTTACAAGTGAAGCCATACAAAAATTGTGAAAGGCTTTCCATATTTTTTTTCCATCCTGTTTAATAAAAACTGATGATATTAACAATTTCAGTCCTTCTGCGTTCTTTACAGAAATAGAGCTCTGTGTCGGCACTAGTGATGCAATGCTATAACCCAGATACTTGATGACAAAGTATTGTGAATTGCTGTAGGCGGTAGGTTCTATGCTCGACTCTCTTAATACAGACATAGTGTCTGCTCAATGGTTGCCATCAACGTGGACACTACTGAAGGAAAAGAACTGAGTGTCAGGCTTGTCAGTTAGCTGAAAATCAGACCAATACTTTGAGGTTCAGATTCAACGTAAAGCTGTAGATCCCTTAGTATCTCTGTCTATTGGCTGTTAATAAATAGCTCTTTCTAGACTCGTCACACTCATTCCCCCTCAGTGCCGGACTGGCAGCTTTCTGGGCCCTCGGCAAAATGTTTTAGTGGGCCCCCATTTCCCCTACCTACATACACCATCCTAATCATGTATGTGGTTCACACTAGTTTAAATACATTAGGCCTACAAAAAAATCATTTTGTAAATACCTTATAATTTCAGAAAATTAGTTTTTAAATGTGTACAACGCATATATATTTTTAAATAACTTTATTTATTATATTAACAACTTAATTAAAAACTCCAATTGGTTCCAACTTCAAAGAGAACGATTAAAACATTAATTTTGTTTTTAGTTCTTCACTTGAGCAAGCAATTTCGTCTATAACCTGATTCTTATTAATGATTTTAAACAAATCCCTTTCACAATTCATTAGGATTAAATTACTCAAAAGCTCTTGGCCTAAAGAATTTATCAGCTTTGTTTTTATGATTTTTAGTTTTGAAAACACTCTTTCACAAGAAACTTGAGTACATGGATTAGATAGTAAGTATTTATATGCTGAATATAAATTATTGAAAAGACCTGATTGAGAGGACAGATCATATAATACTGTGAATGCACATGATAAACATTGTAAACACTTAACGTTTGTTTCAATTTGACATAGAGAATCATCATTACCAGCCAACCATTGTTCTTCACAAGACAAATTTGCATCACGATCTTTTACCAAAGATAACTGAAATACGTCATAGTTGGTAGCAAACTGTTTGAGTTCCGTGATAAGTTCGGATCTACTACTTTTGGTTACATCTGCTAACTTTGTTAATGAAGTTGTAGACATATCAAGACTGAAGTTATTCAGCATCTTTTTAAAGTTTTTGGGATCCAAAACAGCACAGTCTCGTAATAAATCCTCATTCACTACAAAGCGTTCCTCAATACTGTTCACAGCACAATCCAAAATATTAAAGTATAGAGCTTTAAACTTTTGTGTTGGAGAAATGAAATTTGATTCATCCTGAGTAAGTTCTCCTGGCATTTTCTTTTTCTTCCCAATTCTTTTTTCTGGGAAATCCACTTCCATTTGTAACTCACTGGTGTCTTCAAAGTGTTCGTTGATACAAGTAGTGTACTTTTTACACATTGATAGTAGTCTATCAAAATTAGCCTCGTCTCTCATTTTTCGGATTTGTTGTAACAAACTTTCTACTAAACTCCATGCTACAGAATAATCCATATTTTTGCTCTGTAAATAGACAGACTCTGGGGAAGTTGCTTTGAATAAATCTAAGATGACCGAAGAAGTGAATATATTTTCAAATTTGGTCCACTGGCTAATGAGTGTTCGAGCTGTAAACTTCGTTTTACAGTCAAAGTTTCCTTTAGAAATGTTTATTAGTACATGAAACAGATTTATCAACTTCCAAGATTCATTGAAGTCAAAATCTTTTATGTCCAAGAGAGATTCAAAGTCAACTATGGAATTTAGTGCTTTGTGCTTGCTCCACCATCTAGTTGCGCCGATTTTTTTAGCCTATATAGCTTTTCTTGGCCTTTAAAACGTGCTCTTGTGTTCCCCGTCCAAACTGTCATTCTTTTGTAAGACTGACTAAGGAAACAAGCTGTTTCTTCCACCAAACCAAACAGATTTTCTGTCTGAAGACAATTTACTGTAGAGTCCACCACAACCAAATTCAATACATGTGCCATGCAGTGAGTGTATATTATATTGGGGTTTTCTTTCTTCAAATGGGCTTGTAATCCATTATAGCACCCTTTCATGTTCGAAGCCCCATCGAAGGAACATGCAACTACATTTGTGATGGGAATTCCATATTTAGTCAAATCTGTTTTAATTTTCTGGAATAGTTCCTGTCCACTATAATCTTTTATGTCACATAAGTCAAGGAGACGTTCATAAACCTTTCCTTGAACAACATATCTAACGCAAATCGCTAGCTGGTCCATGACTGCTATATCTTGTGTAGAATCAATCATTAAACTGCAGATTATGCTATCCGATAAATCTTTTAAAATCATTTGCCTTCCAATCGTGCCGATTGTTTTTATTAATTTGTTAATAAACGTTTTTGATAAGAAAGTTACCAATGATCCTCTCCCAGAATGCGCCTTCCCACTCCTCGATTGTTCACTCTTTTGTAGTTTCTTGATTCTTTTCTTCTTACTTTCTTCTATGCACTGTTCAACGTGGGTCTAATCACACATCGTAATATCACATCGTATTCTGAAATAAGTACCACCAGCTCTAAAAAGTTTCCATGATTTCCTGTTTGGCCAAGATAATGACTTGCCTCTTCATTCCCCCTGTAAGCCAACCCTTGTCTTCCAATAAAAAGAGTTATGTCTATAAGGCGTTGAAGAACTTGCCTCCTCATTTCAATTTGCTTTTCTCGATATTTTGCTTCATTTATGTTCAGATAAGATTCAATATCTTGTTCTTTGCACAGCTGAAGAGCTGCTGGGACAGAAATTTGATGGTATCGCGAATTTTCGTGAATTTCCACAGCCTTGTATATATGTTTGTATGTCACTTCATGTCCAGAAATGAATGAGGATTCCCTGTTGTCTTTTCCACCACAGGCCATGCATGTTGAACAAAACACTTTATTTATTTCAAAAGAGTATGAAAGCCATTTTCTTTGGACTTTCTCCCCACTAGGTAAAGTCCTGTAGTAAAGATTACTGGGATCGAACGGAAGTTTTTTCCCTTGTACATGATGCGCTTGGATAGGATGCTGTTTCAAGAATGCTTTTTTAAGCGTAATAGGATCATTTACATTCGGGCTTATAAAATGGGCTAGGTTTCCAACAGATTTATCTTCATCACCACCGCTTTCTCCATCTGATTCTGATGAACTATTGTTCTCTTCAGCAATAAAAGTTGCATCGGTACTAGCTGGTTTATCTTTGGAATCCAAATTAATTGAACTTGTATCCTTACTGGGTTGTTCGGAGTCTGAGTGTGACAGAAGCTGTGTTTTTTCTTCTTGGTTTTCACCTGAGAGCAACATTTTTAATAGTAGAAACTATTAGAAACGTTAAAATAAAATGTTTTAAGGAATTTAAAAAAATAGAAAACTAACAAACCACCAAAAAGGCAGTGTTCAAAAAGTTGTTGATGTCCGTTGTTGCATTGTTTAAAGCGACGTTTAAAAGTTGACAAAATAGTCAACCCGGGAAAAAATTATTTAACTTAAATAAGATTTGTTAAGAAAACTTATTAAGGGATACATCAAAGACAACACCAGTTAAAAGTTAAAGAATTACACAAGTATCAGGCGTGCTTAATATGTTTTACACCCTCACCCCCAACAAACACGACGGTGACTCGAAATCTGATATTTTACACAAGTGTTTCCAAATTCGAAAGCTGTTTTTATTTGGAGGGGGAGGCTGTAAAAAGACCGTGCTCGGGTGTCAGTGTCACTGGCCATTAATCCCTTAATAAACTACAAGATAATATTATTATGACTAATGAGTCTAGTAGTTAGTTAATTGTAAGATTTAAATTGATAATAAAAATTACTCGCTTTAAAGTCACGAATGACTTTTAGTGTGTAAGTTACCTTACTACACTAAAAGTAGTAGTTGTATTTTCACTATGGAATGGAAACTTACAATTTAAAAAAATCACAAGTTACAAGATTAATAGACCTAGTATTAAAAAAAAGTTAAACCTAAATTAATATACAGCATATGAAAATCCCCTTTTTTATTTTTTTCAACTTTCCGACAACAATTAGGCCTACTTTTTGAAGTTGCTTTAGAGCGTCATTTAAGGTCAAAACTACTTGAAAAAAGGTGCGTGAAGGTTCTAAATATTTACAGGGGCCCAACATTTTTGTGGACGGCCCTGATAACAATTAAAATTAAAATTATCGTACCTGATGCATTGTGCTTATCTGCAAGTTGTTGAGGCTGTGAACTTGAACCAGCGATAGAAAAGTACGAATCTAAAACTTTATTTGATTTCTTTAAATTGACCTCTCGTTCCTTCTTAAGTTTTCGATTGAAAGCCCCACTTGGCCTAGGCGGTCTATTCATTTTTTAAATATTTTAATAAATAATACACTATAACTACATCACTAAACTACGCACTAAACTAAACTACGCACTACGCTGCAATATCAAAATTATTAAAAAAGAAAAAATACAGAGTTGCGAACGTGCACTTTACAGTGAGTGTATGAATAGACTAACCACACAGTTGCAGAATGCAGACGAACAGACGCCAGCCACAGGACATGTCGCGACATGAGCTGCTCACAGCTGATATAAATGGCGCCTGTAGCTCGATGGACGGATAGTAAAATAGTCCGATGGTACGGTACCAACATATTTTTATATGACAACAATACAATCTGCTACACATAATAAAGTGATAGTGTACTATTAGTGTTCTAGCAGATAATTTCATACCAACGACTAGTTCTTATAATTACATATAGCTAATTTGCAAAGTATTATTTTATTTCGATATACACATGGTTTTTTTTCACTTGAGGCCCGAGGGCCCCTTGGGCCCTGGGCCCTCGGCATTTGCCGACTTGCCGACCTGGCCAGTCCGGCACTGTTCCCCCTCATATTCGCCCACTCAGATTGGTGAATAATGAATAACGAATCTTTTACAACATCCTTTCTTCTTAAATTACGTTATATTAACATTGTAATACAACATTGTAGTTATCAGTGTCATAAGTGGTAAATAAATTAACGGTCAAGTTGAGTTTGCAAGTACACTAATGCATCTCCACCTCAAATTTAAACAGTAATTACATTTCCTCTGCAAGTTTATGGCGTACCCCAGATTCGGACATAAACTGAACAATTCACATGTTGCAGTACTAATGTATTATGTTTCACATTTTTGTTTTAATGAACAGATTAAAGTAACATTAAAATTTCCAAAACTTACACATGCCTGGAGCTGCATATCTAGGGTTAATAGAACATGATGTAAAAATAAAAAAAGTAAACCAAAGGATACACAAGATAGATAAAAGCTAATTTTAAAATATATATTGTATACTAAATGAGATGAATTACTTTATAAGCAAATTGTTTCCTAATTGCCCTCTTAGAATATGTTTAGAATAGACAAACTTTAGTCAACACAACATTGTTGTATTAAATTAGTTGTGAAACATATCTAAAAACGCATGACCGTTTTATACATTTTGCAGCACATTCGTTAATTTTGTATCAAATGTTAAATGTATATAATATATAATATTTTTATTAATCTATATGTATATAATCTATATTGATATATATATATATATATATATATATATATATATATATATATATACATATATGTAAAAAGCCATTTACCACTCATCACTATTTCTCCAAAACTATACGTCCAATTGACTTGAAATTTTGTCCATGGGTTTACATTGGCCCCTAGAGGCTCACTAAGAAAGGATTTTCCTCTCTGACCTCAGGAGGGGTTTTACATGGTGAAAAACAACATAAGAAGTGGAAAAAATACTAGTTAGTTTGATAAACCAACACCATTACCTGCAACCTCTTTTTCATAAATAAATTGTGTACCGTAGTTAATTTTATTAATAAAAAAAGTAATTTTAGGAAAAATAAATCATAATTTAAATATTAATATAGTACTTTTTTTAAGTAAATACACGAAATTACAAAATTTTGTGTTAAAATATAAATATATAACGTTAGCAAACTTGCTTTCAGTACCGTTTCACTTGCCGTTCTGTGGAATACAACTACGTGACGCTGCAGTGCCACTTGAGTGACTCCGACCGCCGTACCACCGGGCAGTACGTACAGTTTGTGGATGCCCAGGGAGTTGACTACTTTGAGAGCCTGTGTTTAAAAGGTATGCTAGTATTTTTTAACCACAAATAAATGTGTTAATTTATTTTAAGGAAAACACTCCCATATTTTTATTAATATTGTGGCACATTGGCTATGTTTTCAGGCTGCAGAGGACAATATATAAGTTGTCTAATGTATAAATCTTATTGAAATAATGATTAGTTTGTTCACTTGTTGAGTAAAAGGTAATACATAGATCTAATAGGAGTAAATTAATGGAAGATAAAATCAGCAGTGCTCAGCCTCTGATATCAACTTACTTCCAGCAATATTTCCTCCTCCCCCTCTTCTGAAAGACCTTGATTAGATTTGATTGATTAAATAGTTCTTTAAATATAGACGAATATAGATGGCAATTATTTATTTATTTCTCTAATTACACATAAACCATAATAACACGAATAATAATGAAAGATAGTAAACTTTTTGACCACTACATAATAAATTATCAAAACAAAACAACCACAGTTAGTTTAACTATAATTGAGGCGGTCTACGGACAAAGGGCTCATAAGTCTATGGAACCTTTTTATGCAGAACGCTTGTTTGCCTTCGCCATATTGTTGACTGTAATTGGTGAAGGTTTCGTAAAGTAATCTTAAGAAATTAAGTTGGTAGGCAAGTTTGAGTGGAAGCCTGCAGCTAAAAATGTGCACCAGAGAACCAGAGACTCTGCTGTTACTTTGCTCTCTTAATTTTTACTGTTATAATTTTCTATTTAACCCTCCAACTGATAGTAGTAAACTTCCAGAATGATAAGCCATTTTATAGCCACGCGCATCATTATTTTCAAAAATTATTTAAAAATACATCCTACAAGCTAAGTATTATGTTATACATATTTTCTTTGTTATAAACCGTAGATATACATAAATATATAAAAATTGAACTTACCTCTGTTCAGAAATTTTTCACATCAAGTTGAAAAAGAAAGTTTGTAAAATAACTTTTTTTTAAGTTTCTATGTTTTTAACTTTTTTACCACTTGAGCAAAAAAGAAACTTCAAATACCTAAATATGCACAATTTTACGATGAATAAAAAATTTTATTACATATATACACTTATTTACAACAGATTCCTTGTTTTTTCATAAAAACTAAAATTATGTACAACTTTTTTTAGTCCGAATCACTGGATTCTGCCCTTTTCCTTCTCCCAGAATGTGTAGCCCTAGGATAGTGCTCCAACTTGTGATAACATGTGGGATGTATACCACAGTTGCAGCTAGGTCACCAGAATACACTTTTTTTTCTTTTTACAATTGGGTCTTTGGCACAAACAACACAAATACGTTCGTTTTTCCCAGGTAAATGTTCAAGTAAATGGCCACCATCTCCTTTTTCATTTGGTACATGTGGTACATCTTCTTGACTTGCTAATGCTACAATTATACTATCTACAAAATCTTCCCTAGAAATAGGAGGATCAGTATTTCTATAATATAAAAGATATGAATTAAATACAGCAATATCACGCTCGGATGCGCGCGCCAACAGCCGAGAGTTGCGCGCGCCAACAGCCGAGAGTTGCGCGCGCCGACAGCCAAGACAGGTGCATGGCCTTTGAAAATCGAAATCAGCTGTTAGAATATTTTGCAAATATAGATTATATAATATGTAACTGTTCTTTATGAACAGCGGATCACACTGGTTTAAGTTACTTTCATCTATTTTAAGCCGTTTGCGTAAAATAACAGTGGAAAAATGACCGACGGCTGTGCCGTCTTTATCAGTTTACAAATAGTTTAATGAACGGCTATGCCGTTGGTCATCAGTTTGAGGGTTAATAAAATGTTATTATTAGAACAGTGGAAACCACAAAACGCTTCGTGAGCCAACCCCATCACTCTCTGCATTCGTGACACCTCGTTCTTCGGCCTTGGTGTACTACTTTTGAATACAAATATTAGTGGTTAAATTAAATTAAGTAAAATTATGTCATAAATTTATAGCTTAACATAATGTTATGTAGATCATATGATGTAAAAATCATATGAGTAAGCTTATTTACAGAAGCTTACTCACTGAACTTAATTTTAACTATATTTATAATCTGAATATAAACACCAAATGTTATTACTTAGTTTGTTATTACTTAGTCTATTTCAAAGGTTTTCAGTAATTTATTTTATTTAACAGCTATGATTACAGCCACACTTGCATTATCTTTTTATATCTATACATCAAACAATAAATCCATTAAATAAATCAAACTTACACTCTAATATTAAGGGGATATCCTACTGAAAATGGTTATTTTCTATACTACAATTATTTTCAACGGAAACAATTTTTTTTTTTGGTCAGTGTTGACCTAAAAAGATGTTTTGCATTGAAAAAACAAAATAAAAATTATACTCTAGTTTTTTAAGATTTTTTTTGAATTTTTTGAGGCAAAAATCGTGTTTTTTTCAAGTGCTTATAACTTTTTTATTTTTGCACCAATTTTATTGGTCATAATCTAATTTTAAAGATCACAAAATTTAAAACATTTTTGTCTAGCAAATTTGTTTAATCATTTTTAGTTCACATTTTATGCCATGTCAAATACAAAATAAAATAAAAAATTGTCCAACTTTTTTGAGAATAAAAAAAAAATACTTTTAGTAAACTTATAAAAAATTGACTAGACAAAAAGTTTATAAATATACCCATAAAAATGTGGTAAAAATTTCATGGCTCTAGCTGTTATGGTTAAAAAGTTATAAGAGTTTTAGCTTTGAAAAAATATAAATTTCAAAGTTGCGGATATTAGCGTTTGAACATTTTGCAAGCACATTTTGTGGTTCGGGAGTGTATAACATTCAAAACACCTTTCTTTCAACAGTAAGTATTTTAGTTGTACAATATTTGAACTCATAAGCTTATAAAACTATTCAATACTAACAATTTTAGCCTTATTAGGCTTTTGAATAATAGTGAAAAATAAAATTGTCCGAATCGATAAACGTTAAATTTTGACACTTTATGAAGAACTAGTTGTTCATGATAATTAGAAGCTCCCAGCACCATAGGTTACACCTTCCTGCTCATTTAGTCTTTTTAGCTATCACTGTAACTATAAAATATAAACTACAAAATCAGAAAACTTAGCATAAACAAACTACAAACTGACAGCTGCTGTTGTTTACTTGATTTCTTCTTCGGAAAGTGTCATCTGTTGCTACACAGAGGAAAAAACACATGTAATACAAAACAAGCATATGTCAGTATATACATGTAATAAAAATAAAATAATACAACTAGTATTTATGACAGTAATGTATGGGTATTCTTATAATAGTGTGTAAGAAGCTCACTGTGTAAGAACCCAAGTGAGCCCGCCGCGGTTCTGGCGCACCAAAAACTGATTGCAGATCTATCTTCAAAAAATTTTTTGACACTGATAACATTAGTTTTGAGGTCAGAAATTGTGTTTTTTATAATTCCTAATAACCATAGAAACAATAAAAAAATATTTGAAAAAAATGAAAATTTTCAAAAAAATTGCCATTTTCAGTAGGATATCCCCTTAATAGAAATATATAACCTCCTCAGTTTTAATAAAAAAATTGTTTAAATTTCCACAGTTATTAACAATTTGTAGACATCAATATTTACATTTGAACAGCTGTTACTTTTTGACTAATTTAAATCTCTCTCCATGTTTATTACAGTCAGAAGAGAGGTAACTATAATAAACATGGACAATATATAAGTTGTTTAAGGTTTGATCTACTTGAAGTAATGATTGGTTTGTTCACTTGTTGAATGAAAGTTCATACATAGACCTAATGGTAGTAAGTTAATAGAAGATAAAATCAGCAGTGCTCAGCCTCTGTTATCAACTTACTTCCAGCAAAGTTACTTCCCTTTCTGAAAAACGTAATTTGAGGGCTTCCCGTGCCCTTCAGAGCATAAATATTAACAAATGAAGACCTTATAGCACAATTCCGAATGAGGTCTAATTTTTTGACAACTCAATTGTTTAAGTTAATTAAAATTAATAAAGAAAAAAGGGAGGAGTTTCGTTGAAAAAAAATGCTTCACGTATTATATACAGGATGGAAAAAATATAGAAACGCTTTTACGTTATTTTTTCCATGGATAGTTTGATAATTGAATTTTTCGACTAATTGTGTTCTATAAAGTATCATTTTTATCAGAATAATTTACTTGAAACCGTTAAATAGTGGAGAAATAATATTCTTCAAATTAGTTACTTTGACATTCAAATGACCGCTACTCAGGAAAGGATAAATCTTACGAAGTCCGGTTTGCAGCTATTAATTTCTCTTGAATAGAACTTTCATTTGATACCAAACTCAATCTAGGATTACAATGAAGATTTTTGTTCAAATCCTTGTGAGCCGTCCCACAGAAAAGATGAAAAAATGGTGTCAAAAAGTATGTTCTTTATAACCACAATCATGTACAAGATTTCACTTTTACAAATGAAGTCATACAAAAGCGTTTCCATATTTGTTTCCACCCTGTATAAAAGTATTTGAAATCAATTATTAGTCCAGAAATCAATCAAAAAAGAGACCTTTTCATATTTTTGACTGAAGAGGACGTTCAATTTTTTTGAAAACATGATAGATATGTAAAATATTAAAGTAACATGTAGCTAACAGGTCTATTATATTTAATATGTAAGCTACTAAAGTGTGTAGGTACTAGACTTTAAATCCATTCTTTTAATCGTTTTAATGCTTTTCTAAATCATTCTGGCTAAAAAGGGCACATAACTGGCTATTTATTTTTCCTATTTACTTTTATTTAATGTTTAAATAAGTCTTTTAGGACAAATATTAAGTTTACGGAATACAATAGATTTATTATCATTGCAATAGTGTTATTAATGAGAAAATTACTTATTATACAAAAGTAAACTTGAACCTTAAATTTCTAAAAACACACAGTATGCTTATGTGCCCTTCTTCAGAAGACCGCCTCAATTAACACTACAAAAACTGGAATATCCTTATAAGGAATAATGACAACAAGACAAACTATTGATATTCCTCCAGCTTTAAAGTTAGCACATAATTTAAATTAAGGAAATTTGGTTTAGCTAAATTTTACATCTGTTTTAAAATTGATTTCAAATTGTCGGTAGCTTAGTTTTTTAAATCATAAGCTGAAGAATTTCATAAAATGTTAAATTGAGAATTAAATCATAAAAAGTTCTCAATTTGATCCCAACCAGAGTTATAACACATTTTGAAAGGGATCAGCTGATAACTACTGGCTGTTAATATGTCATTGGGCTATTAATTAATGACACTTTCTAAGGAACAGTCGACCTTAGTTTGTAACAATGTCTACACTCACTCGAAATCTATTTCGCCCATATCTTGACGGTCGGCGTCTTAAGAATAAATAAATAAAATAAAAATGTATTAACTTCTTTTCAACAACATTTTTCTAATTATTTTACAAAAATGATATTAGATGTATGGTCTTATTATAGGAGAGTTAAGAACTCTATCCGTCCTTATAACTTGATATTTCAGATTACTTGGCCTCATCGGATATAAAAAAAACAATCAAATTTAAGTTCTGTGCAGCATAAAAACATTAGAGCAATAATGTTCTGCCTGTATTTTGTTTCTTATGTTTGTAATATTTTTATTCCTACTGTTCATTTTGTTTTATGTTTTATATTGAAATTATGTACCGGTATATAACGATTATCTAAGTCTATCCCAAATTCAAGAAAGGAGATACCACTACAACTAACAAGTCTAGACAGACATACCTCACTCACCATCTCAACAGTATGTTAAAAAATAGGGCTAAAATAGCTATTGAACCATTGTACCCTAAATAATCTGCCAGCAGATAACCAGCATGGGGTAAATTGACCTCCACCACAATGATTTCACTAATTGAGTCTATAATTAGCAACATTGAGGCAGGCAAAGACTATAGTAATCTTAATAGCCTGAAGAATGGCTTTTTATTGCCTCAGTCATGAACAAATTATTAAGAAATTTGATCCATTAGAAGTGGTTGATATGGCTCCATTAGAGATCACAGATACACTAACACTAAAATCTCATATCATCCTTAACACAACTTATGAACTTTGTTCTGGAAATAACCTTGTTGTCAATCTATCAAAATACATCTAGCTACCATGGAAGAAGAGCATGTGATGTATCAGCAATTCCAGACATACAAGTAAAAACACAAGCTACATTCTTAGGAATAATAATATTTGCAAACAAGATCTGGACCCCACACTGTAACAACCTCTAAAAAAAAAAAAAAAACTCAGTACCTACACCTCTCTGTGGTTTAAAACAGATTAAGTTACTTTGCAGCAATGATATACCAAGATAGCATTTCTGATACTTGAAACACACCTTAAATCAAATCAAATCAAATCAATCTTTATTGCCATTTTACAAAAAATGCATTGACAAAGTCATTATTAGTGTTTACACACATGTCAAAAATTGAGATAATATTCAATAATAACAAATTTACTTTTTACTTTCAGATTTAGATGTGCACTAAAAAACTATTTCCCTAAGACTCAAAAACTCTGATAGGGTGTAAAATGGATTTTGAACGAGCCAATTAAAAAATTTAGTTAGAAATAATTTGGTTGGATATTTATTAATTAGATGTCTTAGTTTGTTGTACAGCTGTTGAGATATGATAACGTGACTACGTTGAGTTGTACTAAGCCTACAGTGATTTATTGAGATGTTGTTCTTATTTCTGGTATTGTAATTATGACAGTCACTAACAAATGTTACACATTCAGAGTTTTTGAGAATATAAGAAACCAAGTCAAATATGTATAAATTTATAATGGTTTGTATTTGAAGATTGATAAATAATGGTCTACAATGGTCACGCAGTTGTGACTTTGAATTAACTCTAATAGCCTTCTTTTGCAGTAAAAGAATATCACTAATTTTTGAACTGTTACCCCAAATTACAAGTCCATATCTGATGATTGACTGGAAAAAAGCATAATATGATGATTTTACATAGGTTTCTGGGACGCAAGTCATAATTCGCCTTAACAAATAAATTACTCTTGATAGCCTCTTTGAAATGAATTCAATGTGGGTGCTCCACGTCAACTTGTTATCTATCATGATTCCTAAGAACTTTACACTATCAGAAAATTTTGTTTCCTTTGAGGGATTTTGTCTTAAGCTAAATAGAATGTTTTGGGTTTTGGATTCATTTAGTAAGAAGCCGTTTGATCTAAACCAAACTGATGCTTCTTCAAAGGTATCACTAACAAGTTTTTGTAAACAGTTAAAATCAGGATGTATATTAAGAAAAGTTGTATAGATATAGACTACCTGTATGGGGTGGAACATCAGCAAGAAACCTTAAAAGAATATTGCCCTTACAAAAAAAGACTGAGGAGCTTAGCTAACTTGGGCAGATGGATAGGTTCAGAGAAGCTTTCAAAATTATTGGAATCATCACAGTCATCACTCTATATCAAGGAGGTATTACAATAAGTGGAGATCAAAGAGCACCTTAAAAATGAAGACATACATCAACACCATACAAGATAGATTGGACTCTACCTACCTCCCAAATCATCATCTCTAAATCTATGAAAGAAATCCATTAAGTAAGGGAAGAAAACCCACAACCATCCCCTCAGCAGAGCTATGATCAAAAAACTAAAACTGCTTTTACTATTTGACTGGCTGTGGACTAACCCGTTTTACTCACCATAAGAATACCTACATAGATCCATTTAATTGATGTTCCATTTCTCCCTTGACCTTTTTTTCTTTCAAATGTGAAGAATGATACTTTATAAAATTAATTTGTAATCTCAAAGACCACTGCTTTAACTTACAATTAATCTGTAATTTGACACAACTTGTAGTCTCAACGATTAAATATTTTATACTGTAGTGATTTTTATTTATATTAATATTAACTATGTTTAGTATAATTATGCACTTCTTTCGTGTTTGTGTGTGCACATTATTCTCTTCTACTTAACAGCCATTAGATCACATTAGGCTAAGTTATAACTGTCAACATGAGGTAAAACACTGTAATTTGTTCCAGGTAACCAAGCATGCAAAGGTACCCGAGTCTACCAGATCCCTAGGATTGGTGTGGCAGACGATAAAGTTGCCCAGTACGCAAGTCTACACTATTACATTGATAAGGAATTACAGGTAATAATAACCACTCTCCCAATCTATATCTTTTGAGATTCGTAACTCCTTATGACAACGATTCTCTGGTTTGTAAAATTACAGAAATAGTGATAAGCACACAGAAGCTCTATGTTTTGATTATAAGGAATAGGACAAATGTAAAATGAAGATTTGATTGTTTTCACAATGTCAATTAGTAAACACTCTAGTCAAGTTACTTGAATATAGAATTTATATAGAATTTAGTATTTTGTAAACAAGGCCTGCATGGTCCTTTCTGCCTCTTTAGAAAATGGTCATGTTTTCAGCCCCACCCACTCTCACCATCTTAGTCTATCTTTTTGATGTTTACACAATTCTGTACGATCTCAGTTTAGGCTAGTCATATTATTAAGTTAAGGGGGGCTATTTTGATCCACAAAAAAAGCCATAAATATAGGTTTCTATTTAAAGAATTTGGTCCGTAAAAAGGTAGAAACATCAGGTTATGTCTTCTAAAAGTTATATTATAGCAGGATGGCAAGAAGTTGGGAATAAATATTCCATTTTAAAACTGTACAACAGTCAGTAAAAAACTACAATAATAAAATTTAAAAGTAAAAGTTTAATGTAATGTTCATAGGCAGCATTGTGGATGGGCAATTTCCTCTAACGTCACATTTGTTGATATCGAAAGCAGAGTATTCATTCATTCGTGTAAACCGATCTCCCAGTATCATTGTCTCACTATTCATTTTGTATTTCATCTATCTACGGTCCACGGTAATATTCGCGTCTTGGTTTTAAGTGCAGGGTACCGTTCAGTCCGATTATCGAACGAAATTATCGTATTTATCCTGTCGTTTAACACAATCTATACAGTATTACTCTCTTAATAGTACAGGGAACCATTCAACATTTTAACGAACAAAATTATCATATCAATACCACATTTGTCGTACACATTGGCGAGAAAAAACACTAATTGATTAATAATTTCAATTTTGTTATAACATAAGCAACTGACGACCATTTACCACTCATATCAAAATACTTGAATAAAATATTGAACAATAACGGTAACAACAATAAATTATGACAACATTTCCAATACTGTATTGAAAAATCACAAAAGTCAACACACTAAAACAACCACATTTAGTGTGAGAGCAGACTAAACCGATGGTGTCAGGTGGTGATGTGTCATGAGTGAATGCATTTGGCTGGGAAAAATATTCCTATAGTAGGGTACACTATCATAAATACGTCTCGTGACGGCCCTGTAGCACCTAGCACCAACAGCTGTTAGAGACACTGATTACTTGTCAAACGATTATATGATGTGTCGTGCTTTAGTTTTCCTTTAATTAATAGCTTTATGTTTATTTTTCATCTTCTGATGACTATCTCGGTTAACCCGGAGGCTCCGTTAATCGGGGCTCGGTTAACCGAGATTCTACTGTAATATCATATTAAACTATATATTATCATCACAAAAAACAAAATACTAATGAAATATTATATCATTAAAAACTCCAATATGAAAATGAACACAGTTGCGGGCTACTCATACTTAGATTATAATTAATTTAAAGATAACTTGGAAATTAGGACCAACATTTACAGAAATATTTTAGAAGAGTAATAAAACAACCATTTTTAATTTTATTAGTTGCTGTTAGGATATTGTGATGCCAGATAGACAGATAATAAACAGAATTGCACACCTCATTATGAAATTGTAGACTTACATTAAACTTTTCACAGGTATTAATGTCACATATACGTCCAGTATCTATAACTTTGTACGGGTGAGTTTTTCAAATTTAAATGTGCCCCAAAAAGTGAGTCTTTAAAATGTTTGTTAAGTTGTCTAATGAAGTTATTAGTTTATAAGTTTAAGGTAAATGAGTAATAATAAAAAATTACATATGAAAGAAGATTTATTAGATAAGTTATTGAAAAAAGACAACAAGTTATTTTATATGTGTTCCAAAGTTCTGCTTTGTGTGGTAAATTTGAAAACACTCAGGAACGCAAAGCGCTACGTCACAATCCTTGCACATAAATGGTGTCTCTCGCCGCTTTTGTGGTTCGATCGATTGTTGACCATTTACAATGGTGGCACTTCCGTTATTACATATTGTTACTAAATAATACTCACTCATAAAAAATACTAGATACAAAACAACAAAGCAGACGCTAGCGCAAGGTCAGAGTGTCTGCTGCCCTAGGCGTTCCTGCCAATAGCTCATCCGAGTGCCACAGGCTGCACAATGGAGTAGCTCATGCTACCTTACAAACAGCGCAAGGACCATCATTGATAATTCTCATTGTACCTCATAGATGGCAGGACACGCTTATAACAGTTAAAACACAAACATGACATTAACGGCGATACTGGTGAGAGTAAAACTGGGCAACGTCAATGTAACGTCATTCCCTGTATTGGCACTCAAGATGGGCGTACGTCAATGTAACGTCGATACCTGGTAAATTGTGATTTATGTTTGGAAACCTACTTGTTAAAGGGTTAATATATCTACCATATTGTTAACCCTTGAGGATTTGGGGTTAATAAAGGAGTAACTGACAAGGTGCTAGCCCTGTAATCGTATTGCAAGGGGGAGAAAGAACAACTCGACATAACTTGACACACATTCACCGCAGTATTAGATGCGAAATTGGCTGTGACGATATAATCACATCATGTCACTAACCTATATTAACATACATGTAAAGTATAGTGGTAATGACCCACCCGCCCACTCCTACACTTATAGTGGTATTGAAGCATATATAACAAATTAAATTGCGTGTGGCTTTCAATGGGGAGAGACACAGTCCCTCACACCTGCTTAGACGAGTCCAGTTTGGTTTTGTAGGCTTGATGGACTATTGGCTTACCATAACTTCCGAACCATGTGGTCACTCCGGGATCGAACCTGGACTGCGGCAAGCCTTAGCCCCTTAGCTCTAGCCACTCCATTGATTGATTATGTTATATTCAAGGTTATAACAGCGCCAGATCTTGTAACCATTTTTTTGGAAATAAATTTTTTTTAAATAATAATAACCCCAACTATATTATTAATGCCACCCAACACTTATTAATACCCCTTGGCTACAATAAACAAAAATAAATAGTAAGGATTCTCATTGCAATGAGTAATTTTAATTATGGTTAAAGATTATACAAAATTTCATCATTTTGTGTTTTAATTAAATTTAAAAATACAAAAAATAAAAATAAGTAGTCAAATGTTTTATTTTCCCTTTTCTCAAACTAAGTACTGTCAAAGCCTTTTAGTGACTGGATTCACAGGACTTGTTTTCCTGTTTATCAAATTTTGCTAGGATATAATTTCTTATATTTAGTTTTATTCAATTTAAAATAACTTATAATACAAACAACAACAATGACTGCTGTGTAATTTTTCATATCCACTTCATGCTTACTTCAATATTATATAATAACAATTTGTTAACAATTCCATTATTCTAAAACAAATAACACATATTTTAGGTAAAAACAGAATCAGCATGTCGGCTGGCATGTGAAATCGAGAATGAGTTTTTGTGCCGCTCCTTTCTCTTCAAGGGACCTCCTGTTGGCACAGCCTACAACTGCCAACTTTTCCACTTGGACCACAAGACACTCCCTGACGGCCCCAGCACTTACCTCAATGCTGAGCGGCCCCTCATTGACGATGGACAGAGAGTGGGCACTTACTATGAGAACTATTGTGAAAGTATGTTGAATTTATGGTTACGTAACAATTTTAGCTCATCTCTATTTAATATTCAAATCCAGTTTTTCCAATTACTCAGCTCTTTCATCCTGATTCTCCCATGTAATTAGGACAAACTATTCAACTCATTTTCCTCTCTATTTTTGTTTACTTTTTAAAATTAGACTATTCATCCTTGATCTTAAAAGCCTGTTACACCTGCCGCCATATTGGATTTGATTCTTCATAAGGTCAATGTTAATTTTAAAATGAGACTACAGCTTTACTTTTGAAATTACAGTTGTAATCTTGACCTTTTTTGAAAGAGAACACAAGTGACCTGTGAAGCAGATTTTTTTCTAAGTAGATTATTCCTTATATACTAATAACTATTGTTCTATTTAGTATTAAAAAAACTAAACCAAAACAGTCAAAGAAAATGTTTTAGTTACACTAGTCACACTTGTCCTATAAAGCATGTTACAATACATAAGTTTAAAAAACAAATTTTTTTGACAACATTTTTTCAAGTGAATTAATGTTCAATTGCAAAACGTGCATGTCAGCTACTGATAACTGCCACTGTCTAGTAGCCATGCAGGGAAAGAGAGTTAACACACACGATTGTTCAATTTACAAAATGGTTTGAGGATGGACAGACGACAACCAGTCTTCTGATAGTCAGCAGAGTTACAAGTAGTTCTAGTCAACACCAGTTAGAGGGTCAGAGACTCGAGTGCAACAATATTATTAACCAGAGAAAACTGCTAACCAACCTAGTCAAACTATCTTTTTGTTTTTATGTTGTTATTTAATCAGAGTGCCTTCATACCAGAAAAAAGAATAAAACATTATTTTGAAATGGTTTTGTGATTAAATATTAATCATTTAGAAAGATATTCCTGTTTTATGGATCGATATGTAATATTTTTTGTGTAAAGATTATAAAAAATGAACAGAGTTCCTTTTAAAAGTGTTTCCTATCTCTTTACTGATATTATTAGGATCAACATCTGAGTGACTTTTTCTTTATTTAACACTTTCTATGATGAATAGAATTACTGATTGAATGGAGCAAACAGATGAAATAATACATAAGACAAAATTAATAAAATGCATCTTAAATTTTAATTATACTAAAAATAAGTTATAATAAAGTGTTTTACAGTTAATCTTCATGATTGATCAAACAGTTCAATTTTTAATCCATTGTGGGTATTTTTGTTCCTAAATCTCTCCTGTTTACAGCTATGCCAGATTTTGACTTTTTTTCCATTTCAGATGTGTTTGAACCCCTGATTCTCTACTGGTTACAGCTATGCCAGATTGTTACTTTTTCTTCCATTTTGGATGTGTTTGAACCCCCTAATTCTCTCCTTGTTTACTCTCCTGCAGTGATTTTGACTTTTTCTTTCATTTCAGGCATGTTTGTACCTCCTGGTTATGGTCTAGCCAGACTGACTATTTCTTCCATTTTGAGCCTGTTGGAAACTCTTGACGGTCCTCATTCTCTTTGGAAGACATTGATGTTTTCAACTCCCTGTCCTTTTAACGATCTATCTCATTTCTGATTTTTAATTATGTTTCATGATAGACACCTCCATTGAAGAAGCTGGAAAGTATTTATTGACTCCTGTAAAAATATGAACATTTTAAAATCTAGTAGCAGTAGTATTTTAGATATTCATTTGCAATGGACAAAATAACCCTTTGCACTCGGAAGGCCACTGGCAGTGGCCAGTCCGCACTCCTAGACAACTCGTATTAGTTGCCGTTTAAACTGTCCTCCCATGATGCAAAGTTACTTTGAGTGGCCACACCACCATCTAGCGTTATGTGTCAGCCATGTCGTCTGCCAGTTCTCACTAGGTCGGAATTGTTTCGTTGACACTCTGCTGATATAGCAAAATGGAAATTTAAAACCCCATAACAATTTAAAATTTACATAACTTTCTTTTAATGAAAACGTTTAAACTACATTGTACCACAATAACAGTTTAAGAGAAATGAAAGACTGGTGAGTACTGAGGCAGAGACGTTAGATCTATGGAACATAACAGCTGGCTAAAATAGTGGGAAACTGACAGACGTTTAGTTTCAAAGTTTCTTAACAGGTTACACCACCTTACAGAGGAATAATATTGAAAAAATATATACTAAACGCAGAACTGTATCGTGGCCACTCCACTGACAGTGGCAGTGTGTGAGTTGGCCGATTTTCATATTATCCTCTTACAGTGGCCTTGTGATCTGGGAGGACATTTACAACAACAAAAATGACAAGCTATCACAGAAATGGCTGTGGCCACTCACAGTTGTCATACAATGCCAAAGGACATTTCTTAAAGAGCCCTCTTGAGTGCAAAGGGTTAAGAAATCTTTTAAAATATTTAAATTTAATACAATGTAGACAAAACATAGTTGCTGAATGTGGAGGGTTTCCAGAAATTTCTATAGTGTGGTATATTTTGAAAAATAATATAATTACTGTTTTTTCCAGAGTCTCTTCAAAACCATGAGCAACTTCCAGTGGTGTTTGAAGCAACTGATGACAACAGTATAAGCAACCTGACAAGAGCTGACATCAACTGCGACCAGACAGGAACGTGCTATGACGGTAATTTAAATTTTCATTGCCAATTAATTTTCTTACAAAAATACCTTAAAGTAACTGATCAATCCATAACAATCACCATTTTTAAAGTGTTGTTTTGCTTATTAACAATTAAATTAATTTCTTGTAAACATCGAATTTTTAATTTTTTAATTGACCATCTCAAATCAAATTTCTTGACTAGTAACTAACAGTGGGGGTAGGAGATCTTAGGGCACCCTTCAGCTGTTAGATTCCAAAGCGTCCTCTTCCTCCTAACCCCCACCCCCATTAAAAATGTTTAAAATGGTTGATTAGAGTATAATACATATAAGGACATACTAAATCAACAACACTTTTTTATCAAGAAAATAATTAATTTGTTTTGAAAAAGCTATTAGTTTGGAGCAGAGCTTGGTTTCATGGCGCTCCTTTTAGTTTGGAGCAGAGCTTGGTTTCATGGCGCTCCTTTTAGTTTGGAGCAGAGCTTGGTTTCATGGCGCTCCTTTTCTCGTCTGTCTCATAACAATTTGAAACATTTGTAAGAAATATAATGGTCTGTTAAAGAATGACAAATAAATTTAAATGCTCCAAATACATTAAGGTAGGAGAGTAATTAGTTTATAGAACGTCATATGTATATTATTTAAAACCAAACTTAACAATCAAAGTACAATTATTTCTGTAGTTTTTACTCGTTCTCTTTTGGACAAATCAAAATATTATTTCATAGTTTTATGTATCGAATTTAACATTTCATTATTTTTACATTTATTTATGTTATAGACACAGTTAAATTAAGTATTTTCTAGATAAACTATTTTAAATCTTTTTTTTATTTAAAAACTATTTATTAAAAAATAAAAACTATTATTATCTTTCATTATTATAAATCACAAAAACATTTATAAATTATGAATAAGATATCTGCAAGAAAGCAATTAGTTTGAAAACTAACTTGGAACCATAAACAATCAACCAACAAATTCTTTACCACTTTCAATGTAAGCTGGCACCTGGGCCAATAAGGGATGTAAGATTCGATTGCACTGGCTATTCCAGTTCTGTTTTGGAGTGAATATCAACTATTTGAGTAATTTTGATGGATAGTCAACATTAAGATAACCTTGAATCTTTATGATTGGTTTTTACTGTATTTGCTTTTTGCTGTATTTAACCAAAAATATTACTAAATATGAATTTTTTGTCTATAATACATTTTCAAAATGGCTGACATGAATACTTTGAACTGCTTCAACTTTAAATGCTTTGAACTAGTTAGAATTTTACTTATGATTCAATTTATTATGAATTGTGTTTGTAGGTAGAATAGAGTGACTTATTTTATATACAAATTTATTATGTAGGTAGAATAGAGCGACTTATTTTATATACAAATTTATTATGTAGGTAGAATAGAGTGACTTATTTTATATACAAATTTATTATGTAGGTAGAATAGAGCGACTTATTTTATATACAAATTTTCTACAGATATTTTTTCTAGGTACCTTACAATTTTTGTATGGAAAAACACCAAAATTGATTTTGGTGTTTCTCATTTTTAAATAAGCTAGACACACAACTAGTTGTGCATACTGACTGCTATTATAATATTTCAATCTAAACAGTTTTCAAAAATGGAAATTTTTATTGCATATCCTTTAAAATAATATATTTTTAAAGCAAAGGTTTATTAAACTGTGTTAAGTAATTATTCAGTTATTGTTGAAACTTTGTATATATAAGAATTTGAATAATTTTTTTTTTTTTTTTTTTTTTTTTTTTTTTATAAATAAACTAATTTTTCTAGAAACAATATATTAACTACCATTATTCGATATATTTTATAATAATTACAATACAACTATTCAAAATTGTTTGTATCAAGGTAAGTTTAAAATTATTTTTGAGATATTGTTTGTTAATTAATTCCTTGACTAGCTAAGTACTTTGAATTTAGTACATTTTTTTAAATGTAAACATAAATAGTTAAAAACAACATTATTTATTTATTACTGTTTTCAAAATTCAAAAAGGTAAACATGAATATTGTTAACTGCATACAGTGATATACAAGTATAGAAGGCAACCTAATGGCCAAGTTAAGAATACATATCAAAGTAAACTTAATAAAACTATGGTTTATAACGAAAAACCCATACACATACATTGATATGGCCCACCCACCCGCCTAAACACTACAGTGGAATTGACGGTCCTGCCCACTTAAAAACCTACATTGGTATTCATTCTTACTTAAAGTATATTTTCTTTGATTTAGAACAAATTAAATGAGTTACTTTATAACTATCCACATTTATACTTTTTATGCCAAATCTCCAATATATATTTATACGAGGGCCGTTCAGAAAGTAACCTCCGGTTGATTTAAAAAAATACACCAAGTTAAATAAAAATATTTTAATATATACATCTTACAACTACATTTTTGCACTATTTTTCTACATAGTCTCCATAGCGATTGAGGCACTTATCGTATCTCTTCACAAGCTTTGAAACTCCTTCTGCATAAAAATCACCCGCTTGTGCCTGGAGCCAGCCTGTGACTGCATCTTTGAGCTCTTCGTCGTCATCAAACCGCTAGGACCCGAGCCATTTCTTCATATGCATGAAGAGGTGATAATCGCTTGGCGCCAGATCTGGGCTATAAGGTGGGTGGTTGAAAACGTCCCAATTGAAGGACTCAAGAAGGGCCGTTGTTCTGCGAGCAGAGTGAGGACGGGCGTTATCGTGCAAAAAAACGATACCGGAAGTCAGCATACCACGGCGTTTATTCTGTATAGCCCGTCGTAAGTTTTTTAGTGTTTCACAGTACACATCTTGATTAATGGTCGTCCCACGTTCCATGAATTCAACCAACAACACCCCTTTGGCATCCCAAAACACCGTTGCCATAAGTTTTCTGGCAGAAAAATCTTGCAAGGCTTTTCTTGGTTTGGTAGGCGACTTTGAATGTGCCCACATCTTTGATTGTTCTTTTGTCTCAGGGTTCACGTACTTAATCCAGGTTTCGTCACCGGTCACGATTCTGTTTAACAATGGTTCTCCTTCGTCCTCATAACATGACAGAAAGTCTAATGCAGAGGCCATTCTTTGAGTTTTGTGGTGGTCGGTAAGAATTTTGGGCACCCATCGTGCACAGAACTTATGGTAACCCAATCTTGCTGTCACTATCTCGTACAAGAGAGTCTTAGAAATCTGTGGAAAAACAGTAGATAACTCCGACATTGTGAAACGTCGATTTTCACGAACTTTTGCATCAACTGCCTGAACAAGTTCGTCAGTCACCAATGATGGTCTACCACTCCTCTCTTCATCATGAACGTTTTCTCGTCCACTTTTAAATAAACGTACCCATTCACGGACAACTCCTTCACTCATAACTCTTGGTCCGTACACGGCACAAATCTCACGATGAATAGCTGCTGCAGAATATCCTTTGGCTGTAAAAAACCTTATGACAGCACGCACTTCGCATTTGGCGGGGTTTTCTATTGCAGCGCACATTTCAAACTGCCACAAAAACTACACTAGCGCAGGTACGACATTCACTCGACCACGGCTTGATGCCGACTGACCTGTTGAGTGCGTGAATGCAAGATGGCGTCGCTACTCCCCCCACAACCCGCACTGTGACCAATCGGAGGTTACTTTCTGAACGGCCCTCGTATATGTATATATATATATATATATATATATATATATATATATATATATATATATATATATATATTTATTTATTTATTTGTATATATACACTATTCCTATGGTAGCCCTAATTAACGAAATGTGTGTCAAAATATAAGTTCACTGTCAATGTCTCCACCATTATGGACAACTTACTCTGGAGAAATTAAAGGATTCCAATCTGATAACAACAATTTGAAACAGCCAGGAAGAGGTCTGGAGACAATCTCCCAACAAGGGGCAAGTAAAGAGAGTGAAGAATATGTATATGCAGCATAATATACCTACTTATATAAAAATAATTTTATTATATCTCGGATTTCTTATTTTGGTCAATATTTATCTTAGTATTCTTTGAAGAAGCTGAAGCAAAACTGGCATTTTAATAAGATTATTTGGTATGTCATCCTAGACTAACACATTTAAATAACTATACTGACAGAGAACTTGCATTACAGTGTCAGTTAACTGCAAGGACACTCGCATTGCTGTGCAAGTTCGGACCAACAAACCATTCAATGGCCGCATCTACGCTCTAGGACGGTCAGAAACTTGCAACATTGATGTTATAAACAGCGACTTGTTCCGACTGGATCTGACAATGAGTGGGCAAGATTGTAACACCCAATCAGTGGTAAGAGAAAAAAAACAATCATTTTCCTTTAGGATAGAAAAAAAAAAATCACAGTGTATTTAATTATTTTTCAATTGTTGTCCGTCTGCTGAGAAAATACCTAAAATGATTACCTAAAGAAGTAAATATTAATCTTTTCAGACTTTTTCTAAGTTTTAAAATAATTTTTAAAAATGAGTTGAGTGAATAAAACTTTATTCCGATCTATTTTCAAACCATTATTTTTATTTAATACATAACACATATTAATTAATTATCTTTCCAAATAATTGTTATAAATATATAAAAATATTTTATATAAAAATATGTAGTGTATAAAGTTTGTGTAATTTATTATGTTTTTCATATTATTAAAAAATATTACAATATAAGTTTTATTAGTTTTAAAAATAAAACTCTAAACAAATAGGCCCAAGTTTAGTTGCCTAATGAACATTTATCTCATTTACAACTCAATGTTTATTTAATTATAAGCTGCCCAAAATAAAGCAAATTTTCATTCAGTTAAATTTAAGAAGTGGCTGTTGAAAACAATAACTAGACATGATCAATTAGATCCTCCAAGTACCATCATCAAATATGACAATTTACCCAAGGCCTTGAGCAAGCAGGTGTAGAATATTGTAGGAAGAACAACATTTATACTGTGACAAACCGCACTCGCATGTTTACTGTGTTGTGTTATTTGTTGTACAGACTGGGGTATACTTCAACACCGTAGTTCTGCAACATCACAACGTTGTAATGACCAAGGCAGACAAAATATACAAAGTGAAGTGTACATATGACATGTCTTCAAAGAACATTACCTTCGGAATGATGCCTATTAGGTAAGTTGATGGAACACGAATTTTCTCTGTTACATAAATAACTCATAAAAGCTAGGTAGACAGTAGGCCACTCATTACATCATCAGGAGTAGTAACCATTGGTTGGCTTGGTCGACACTAAAGAATCAAACTTGGAAAATTGAATTAAATCATTTTTAATATTTAAATAAAAGTTAATGATAACAATAGCAAAATAAATCATAATGTAAACAATAAATAGAGATAAAACAAAGTTGTACAGTTCGTCAGTTTTTTTTTTTCTTTTTGTAAAACTAAACGCTGTTGTGAAAGTTGAACACAGACTGCTGTTTGAAGACAGTTTAGTCACGCTCGTGATGTACAGCAGTGTAGCAGTTGAACGATTTGCCTCCACTACTGAAACCTTTATATACACTAAACATAACACGCATGTTGCAATCTGTCTGGTCCAATTGTAGTCACATAATATTTTGGTTTACATTTCCCTTCGTGGTTTTCATTAAGCCACCACTTCAAAATAAAAGCTCAGCGTGCGCCCATTCTCTTAGATAACAGTTTTACAGTCTAGAAAACCCTTTAAGTCTAATTTAGGTGAATGCAAAGTAGTGCAACATGTCAGAGTTAGTAGAATTGACCTTAAACATTTTACAATGAAAAACAAACTTTCCAAGTTTTAGTGTCATGTTCATATTTTTTATCAGCTGTTTGAAATAAATTATTAAATTCAATTAATCCCAAAGTTAGACTTATGGAGGAAAGAAACTGCAGAGGGGCTCTTTCTACCCCTTAGGAATGAATTTTCCAGAAATCCTTTCCTAGTCTCTGTGATACAAAAGCTAACTTCTTCCAAATTACATCAAAATCTGTACACTGTTCAGTGATTAAAGAGATCTTGTGATGAGTGAGTACATTATTTTTGGATTATTGAATTAAAAATTAATAAAAAAAAAACAAGTTAACTTTCCAAATAAACTAATGCAAGAATATTTGTTTTATCTATTAAAACTATATACACGTTCGCTGCTGTTTATATCTACTGTCACTTCCGACAACCCCTGAAATTGTTTATTAAATAATAACATACTGTGGGGTGTCAAAAACATACTTTGAGTGTTGTTCTGAAGTTTCCCGGTCAAGTTTAGGTTTTTAGTCATCTTAAAAGTTGCGCGCCATATGGCATGCTCAGCTCCCTGCGCACTCTCATAAATGTCCACTGCATCACCAACTTATTTCTTGTTCACTTTATTACTTACGTACTTACTAAGTAGTCTAAAGCCTAGTACTCAGTCTGAATAATGTCTAAAGTGTATTGAAATAAAAATAAAAAAATATGTACTCATATTTACAACGGTACATGAACTTTTTAAATTCACTATTATGCTTCCTGTACGTAAAAATAAGCCAAGAAATGATCGAAGTTCAAGCATGGTAATGTCTTTCTATTTGGTAGTCCTTGATTTGGGAGTCAGTTTAGGGTTGTTTGTAAACACATTGATAGCATTGTGGTTAGTGTGTTCCACAATAGTTGCCAAAATATTGTCATCTAATAAAACATTGATAATAGGTAATGGAATTAGGAACTTTTCCTCCCTCACAAACTATTTGTTTCAGGCCAGCTGTACATATTGACAAGACGGGAGGTGTCGTCAAAATAATGCTCAGTCTTAGTAAAACATTGTTCATTGTCGGTATTATCGCACTCCTCATTATATGAGACAGAAGTGTTTTGAGTCACTAGACTCGCTTACGGGACGCAGAAAACATTTACAGGACGTAGAGGCCATATTTTATTAAAATTAAAACCATAAACTACACTCAAAATATAGTAAAACAGAGCTACAAAATAAATAAAGTGTACACAAAAAACCAAAAGTGATATCAAGAAACTAACTCCAACACCAAACAGTTTGTGCCAAGCTCAAAACACAAGTAACATACACTGTGATCTTACGCAAGCCCTGCTGCACTCAGACTGAATGCAGTTGGCAGGGTCACACCACGTGCAGCGTGTGCAGTGCTACAGCAGCACAATGGTCGTGCCGTATGGCAGTGAACGTGATAAAAAAAATTTAATTGTAGTATTAAAGGTCAGGAGGATGTCATAAGACATACAGGATTACGAGGATGCTGTAGGAAGTTAATAGGAGGTCCATTTGAGCTGTGAGCATTGAGTATGTAAAAAGTATTAAAGCCCAAAAGGAAATGGTAATAGATCCTCACATTGGTCCATTTGAATGTGATGGGTTAAATGATATTATTACTTTAGGACAAGCAAAATTTTAACTTTATATTTTTACAAAAATATTTTTAAAAATAACAGCAGTTGTCTAAAAAAAGGTGTTTCTTTTTAACCTGTTGACTAGTAATGTATTTTGATCCCGATCGAGGAAGCATGTAACGTTTAATCCCGAATGAGGATCCACGTCAGGTGACGTGGCCGCGTGGCGTTGTGTCGTTTGCTGCCTTCCCATTATAGCATCTTCCAATGGCTCCTAGAACTCTAAATACAGTGTCTTAATATATTAGATTTATCATTTCAACTCCTCAATTAAAATGATAGCAATTAGATGGTGTTATTGGAGACCAGTTTGCAATGTTGATCAAAATAAAATGGACACTGTAAATACTAGAGCCAAGGAAAGAAAAGTAAATCCAAAATGTGTTATAAATTATAGCAATATGGGATCTATAGATAAATCTGATATGATGTTTCTTACAATGATTATAACAGAATTTCCTCAATACATATTTTATCTTCAGACATCTCATTAAAAAAGTCTTAATTCTAAAATATACATAATGGTATCCAAATGAACCTTATTTTATTTATTTATTCATAAGACGCCGATCTTCAAGATATGGGCGAATATTGATTTCGAATCAGTGTGATGAGTGTAGATGAGCGAATGTAGTCATTTTTACAAACTAAGGCCGACTATACCTTAGAAAGTGTCATTAATTAATAGCCCAATGACAAATGAGCAGCCGGTGATTATCAGCTGATCCTTCTCAAAATGTATTATGACTCTGATTGGAATCGAACTGAGAACCTTTAGCACATGAAGCTGGGATTCAACCAACTACGCTATCGACCAATTTATAGAGTCAAATGCATATGCAGCCAATAACGCTTGTCGCCCTACCCTGCCCCGCCTGATGACTGGTAATAATAACGCCCAACGGCTCATTGCACACAATTTTTCTCGGCTGCTACCTATGAATGAGAAACGTAAAAGATGTATATGCACAATTGTAATGAAGAGCCTAAGCGTAAGGATACTTCATATGAAAGTTCTATTTGTAAATTCATATATTCGTAAATTCATAAATTGTAAATTTATATATCCGTGTTTTCAGAATTATCATGTAAAAAAAAATAATATAAATAATAATTCCGTAATAATGGAATCTTTTACATTTTTTAATTAATTTTAGAATCCTCTAGTTGTAAAATAAAAAAAAAAAAATATAACAAAAGTAAACAAAAATTTTTCTTACTCTCTGAATACTATACTTTGGTAAAAACAAACATGTCATATGACGTGGATACTCTTCAACATGTTAAAGTTCATATTTTTTAAAAGTTTTTAAATATCATATTTGTATACTGTAAAAACGTGGAAATTTCATAGGCCATTTACCCTGACACTTTTGTGGTGCACCCTTTAGGTTGAAAATAAGAAAGAACTATTTTCAGTCAGCTGACAACTGTATTTAAGTTAACAACAGTTCCAATGAATCCATTTATGAACAAATAACTGATCTACTTCTACCTTGTTTAATAGACTTTCTTATACTATTATTAAAATAGATAAATATTTACATAGATATGACTTTGTGTCTCAGAGATCCGGAAATGATAAGTATCACCTCTGCTCCTGAAGCACCTCCTCCAAGGATCCGCATCTTGGACACTCGCCAGCGGGAGGTGGAGACTGTCAGGATAGGGGATAAACTCACCTTCCGCATTGAAATACCTGAAGATAGTAAGTGTGCAGTTTTATTAAGGATACTGATTGTATGAACAATGAACAAAATCATTACGCTATTAGTGATAAAAGACCACGTTAACTCCAGCTTTCATCGAAAAACTCTCCATACCTAAAAGAGGTAGATTTGCCCTAATTGGAAGTTAAATTCACTCCGATCCTCAACTGATTAAATTTTAAAAAACATTGAGTAATTAAAATCTGTTTTTTAATGCATTTATTGAATTATTCTTACTATTCTGAGTGATCCCGTCCTATCACGCAGCCTGCCTGCCCACTCACTGGTGGTGGATCAGAAGTTACCCATAACCCGTAGATTCCCAGGTTACATGTTAGAGTGGGCTTCTTAGCCTTAAGTTTGCCTGGTAAAATAAGACCTCCTTTAAATTTTTAACTTTTACAAACATTGTACGTCACCCAGACCAGAGATAATATTGTACGTCACCCAGACCAGAGACAATATTCGAGTAAATATTTGTTCTGGCTTAGTGGATGTTCTGGTGAAAATTAAAGTAACGTTTTTGTAAAAATATCTACTACAAGTTTTAAGATTAATTAAGATGTGTTTATTCATGAAGGAATTAGAATTATAAAATTGTACTGTTTCCGTGGACAATAGTATATGTGGAAATTTATTCATTGTGGTTTTAGTTCATATCTGACATAAAATTGTAAATGAACATGCTTTTAAAAACCCTAATTTTAATTTGTAAGAAAGGATAACAAAATCAGTTTGCTAGCAGTCTTGAAATAATTTCCCTGGTAATTTAAACTAAGTGTACTTATACTACTCTGCAGTAGTTAGGAAAAAGATTGCCTTTATTTCAGGTTTAAATAGTTTATCACCACCCCTTTAATTATTTGTGGAGTTATGATTTTTATGTTCATTAAGTTTAAAACACGTTTTGTTTTTCATTAATGGTTAGGCATGTAATTTATACTTACGGTTTATTAAGTTAGATACTTTTGTTACAGAACATAATTTATATAGTTAACAACAAATTTACGTGTGCTGTTGCCAAAGAATAGACAAATGTCATAGAGAAGAAAGAAACAGAGGCCACATTCATCAGTGCCATGTGTCAAGTTTTTGTGTCATGTAATTACTTCTTCATTTCACTTTCGTGATGACAGGCCAGCACCCTGTCATCCCTTCCTTTATCCCCCAAAATCATCAGCTATAAATTAAGTAAATATTACTAGAGAAATATAAAGATGTACAACAACTATACTCAACTGCCACTCAGGCATCCACTGTGACCATAAGAAAGCAACCTCTGTTTCTTTTTCTCTGTGCAAATGTATTAGATATAAACTGTAACAATATGACTGGTGTGGGGTAAAAATATCACTTGCAGTAAAACTGAATAAACTTTGTCCGTAGCCAAATATTTGAGAAATATTTTACTAAGAAAGTACGGTATTGTTAGGTCCATTTCTAAGATTGAAATTCCCAGACTTAGACAAATGGAATTACCATCTAATAGGCCTAGTTGCAAAATCTCATGACCCTCACAGTTTCAATATCAGATAAGCATTATTCCTCCTTTCAAACATAAATATACATTTATATGTTTATTTTTATTTACTTATTTTTTTAATGATAAGGAACAGGGTGTAGTCTATGCAACTACTCTTTATTGTTTACTTCCACCCAGTGTTGCCAGACTTCAAACATTAAATTATGGGGGCTAGTGGTTAAAATTATAGGAAAATATATGAAATTATCATAGACTTTTCAGGAAGGTAATTACTGATGTTTAGCCAATTTATCAGTATCAATAGTCGGTATTGATTTATTTTCACCTGCCTCTTCAAGAATATTAACACATAAAAGTATTTTTTTATTTCATTTAAACACTAAATATTTTACTTAACTTGTATTTTAATTATAAATTACTTCAATTAAAATACACCTCTTGAACAATGTTAGTACAACCATTGATTTTATACACATACATAGATTTCCCATCCAATGTTAAATTTTGTATCCCAAATTATCAGCTGTTTTTGTGGTCCCTTGTAGAGCACTAGCAGACCTACCAACTCTCCCACAAAAAGCGGGAGTCACCCGCAAATCACCATGAAATCCCGTTCTCATGCATTAAAAGGAAAAACTCCTGCAAGGGGATTTTCACACCATTGAACTGCCATTTTCACCCACTGAGTTTGGAAGTTGGCAGAAGACTTCACTAAATACCAAAAAGATGAAGATATCGATAAAGATCTGTGGGAAGCAGCTAAATATGAGGAAGGTCACATTTCAATGGACTAAATCTGGGGATTTCTTTTTCAAAAAGGAAGTTTCTATTCATTAGAATCTTTTAAGCATTTATAAAATGATGTAGAAGTTATTCTATTACTAGCTCATTGTAATACTTCCCAAGAAAGGGCATTCTTGATGAGTCGGAAGAACAAGGCGTGTTTCTGAATCAGTATCAATTTAGAAGGAACTCTTTTGTCAATCATCACTGTGAAGTTAGAACAAAATAAACATTTCAATCCAACGATAGAGAAGGTTACTCAGAACAGTGAAGAAAGTAACTAAACTCTACAATCAGTTAACGAGATTGCAATAAACTTAACTTATTTATTAAATTTTAGTTTACTTAACTATTTTCTGAACTAACCAAATGAAGACATTATTTGATGTAAAGGTTAATAATTGAAATGAGAGGAGTATCGATGCATTCAGAGTTGTCTCCCGCATCAAAATTTGGGTAGGTTGGCAGGTCTGAGCGCTAGTGTAGTTCCATGTAAATGTAATGTAGTTTAAACCAGCTGTGGTAGCAGACCTCATTAACTAATCAAATTACATGCAAAAATAGTCCTCTTAGACGGGATATCTATTGTAGGTGTATTTACATTCAAGGTTACAACCACAGATAACGAACTCTACCAGATAGCTTATTCCCGAGCTAAAGAGTGTTAACAATGTTTTCGTAGTGTCAACTGGGCGGCATTGCCAGATTGAACTCAATCAACTAACCATATTAATAACAAATATTACAATAGTAAATATCAGCTGATAATAATAATTGAGGTTTAATACTTGTTCAATCCAGCAACGTCGCATCCTAAATTCACGGTCGTGTAGTGCATGTTTTTACATCAGATACTCCTTAAACATCAGGTACGCTTTTCCTTTATACGTGAACCATCTGGGTAGAGTTAGTTATCTGTGGTACAACAGTTTGATTACTTCTGACTGACAACAATAACTGATTAGATGGCATGAGAATGATTATCCAACTAGTAAATAGAGGAGTGACAATGTTGAAATCTTATTAAACAAGGATAAGGTCTGGTCTAAGGATGAGAAGGGGTAAAAAGTACTAAATGGAATCGGCATAACGTCAACCTTATTAGGCTGTGTATTAAAATTAAAATCAGACGTCTCTCCAGAATTATCGTACATCTGGCAATACAGCTCCCACCAAATATCATTGTTTAGTCCCTTACTATGCAGTGAGTGATCTGTTGATTCACTCTACATATGGTAACGTGACACTGAACATTCATAAAGTGTATCGTACATCTGGCAACACTGCTCCCACCAAATATCATTGTTTAGTCCCTTACTATGCAGTGAGTGATCTGTTGATTCAAACTACATATGGTAACTTGACACTGAACATTCATAAAGTGTCTTGTACATCTGGCAACACTGCTCCCACCAAATGACATTGTTTAGTCCCTTACTATGCAGTGGGTGATCTGTTGATTCAACCTACATATGATAACTTGACACTGAACATTCATAAAGTATATTGTACATCTGGCAACACTGCTCCCACCAAATATCATTGTTTAGTCCCTTACTATGCAGTGAGTGATCTGTTGATTCAACCTACATATGGTAACTTGACACTGAACATTCATGAAGTGTATCGTACATCTGGCAACACTGCTCCCACCAAATATCATTGTTTAGTCCCTTACTATGCAGTGAGTGATCTGTTGATTCAACCTACATATGGTAACTTAACACTGAACATTCATATAGTGTATCGTACATCTGGCAACACTGCTCCCACCAAATGACATTGTTTAGTCCCTTACTATGCAATGAGTGATCTGTTGATTCAACCTACATATGGTAACTTGACACTGAACATTCATAAAGTGTATCGTACATCTGGCAACACTGCTCCCACCAAATGACATTGTTTAGTTCCTTACTATGCATTAAGATAAGTTTACTGATTACATATATCTGGTAAGTTTTTCTGTAAAAGATTGCATAAAATCAAGATTTTTAATGTATGTTAGGTATGATTCGGTCAACTGAAAGGTTCAAATACTGACCCTCACACTATATCTGCTCGGTGGGAATGTAAGGCTACAATCTGCTGCTGGCAGTAGCAGTAAAACAACGCAGTTATATGTTGCACGTACAGTGGTATTGACCCACCCATACACGTACAGTGGTATTGATTCACATTACATCTGTTGATTCACCCTACATTTGGTAAATTGACACTGAACATTCATACAGTATTGTACATCTGGCAACACTGTTCCCACCAAATGATATTGTTTAGTCGCTTACTATGCAGTGAGTGATCTGTTGATTCACTCTACATATGGTAATGTGACACTGAACATTCATAAAGTTTTGCAATGTACGAGTATTTTGGGTCCAGCAGAATATCTTTTTTCACATAACACTTCTTTTCACATAGAGTTTAAACCTTGTTTTAGTACAAATTTTTCTTTCTATTTCAGCACCATATGGAATTTTTGCTAGAAGCTGTGTTGCAATGGCCAAAGACTCCAAGAGCACATTTCAAATTATTGATGATGAAGGGTGAGTGGATCTTTGTTAGAAACTAACCTCTCAGTTATTTTGTAGTGTGGGTTTTTAGTATATCTATTCAAATAAACTAAAAGAAAACTTCAGATTCACTAGTAACGTCTCATTTAATTTCAAAATTTAATTTTTAGTCAAGAGTTGTTTTGCTTTTTAGAACCTCTCATGGTACCCAAATTTTATGGAGCATATGCATGTTACGCTTTGAGTGTTGATTGCCAGATATAGTTTTTGAAAATTTATAATATTAAAATTATAAGTACCTAGAATTATTGTTTTATTACACAGTATTAATTAGTGTATTTGATGTAGTTAGTTTATATTTATGTAGGTATAGAGATAAAAATATGACTCAAATAATTCTTACACATATTTTTTATTTAGAAATCAAATTTATATCTTTTTATCTAAAAATAATAATGTAGCAGAATGTGTTTATTTGATCATAAATACTTTAAAAGATTTTACATAATGGCGTTTATCTATACATCACACACACTGGTTTGGATCCTCTTATTTGTAGGATATATCGCATATATTATTATATGACCTCTTATTTATATAAAAAACTGGTCTCTGCATTGTCCTCTGCAACAGGAATAAATTTAATAATTAAGCCTTATTAAACTGTAGAATAAAGAACAAATACAAGATACGTGATTTGGCTACAAGTAACTTTCGAATTTGCAAACATTAACTTTTGATTAATTTTAATTACCTGATAAAAGTTTCAAATTTATCACATAATGTATTCCATATCTTACATTGTTATGTTTTATTGTTGGAATCTTGTTTTTCTTGAGATTCATCAACAAGTTGCTACCCTCACTAATAAAGAACAGTGTCAGTTTATATCATGATCCGAGCAGCTGACCAAGAAAACAACTGTTCCTTCCCCCAATCACTATAGTCCAAGAACATTTTTTAGTATCTTCAATAGTATTACAACTAGTGTTATCGTATAAAAATTGTATTGTTATACAAACCTTAAACTAGAAAAGTTTAATCAGTAGGGCACCCAGAGTTAGTGTGCATAGGGGGGGATGAGTGACCCAAGGATAAAATTATATATTCAAACTAAAAATCAAACTCGAACAAACTTTACAGTATTTGCATGTAATGTTTAAATTATATATAAATAGTTAAGCCTACAAACAATTTATAAAGAAAGGCTTCCCTCTATAATCATGAAAGAACTATTTTATACTTCAACAATTGCTGACTAAAGTTACTGGTGATTGTTGCTCCTTTATTCTTATTACAATAAAATTATATGGCCCAGTAGCAGTAATTTTAGTGCTTTTCAATAAAATCGGCATCTCGATTTGATAAGAAATTTAAGCACAGTTTATCTTTTCTGTTTGTTACTAAATATGTATTTTATAAAATTCAGTTATGAAAATAAATTTTGAAAACTGGTGAGGACTTTGAGTTGAACAACCACTTGTATATATGTATAAACAACCACTTAAATTTAAATAACTTCATATTTTGTTATATACCAGATGTCCTGTGGATCCAAGTATCTTCCCTGCCTTCACTCCTGACGGCAATGCATTGCAATCGGTTTACGAGGCTTTCAGATTCACTGAGTCTTACGGAGTCATCTTCCAATGTAACGTCAAATATTGCCTCGGACCTTGTGAGCCGGTGAGTATCAAACCTTTCAATTGTGAGATAAAGTGAATTGAAGCATAGTTTAATCAAACTATTGGTTAAATAACAAGACGAAAGAACTAAAACATATTTTAGTTGAATGATACTTTTAAGAAATTATGCCCATTATTTACAAGTAATATTACAGCAAGAGCCAACAGTCATCAAACAGACTGGCACAGATCAGCATTTATCTTATGATATTCATTCAAGGCATGAATCTGATGTGAACAGAAATTTTATAATATGCAAATCAAGTATATGTATTAACAATGAAAGTTTAGTGTGAAGGGTGGTTATAGATAAACACTGTTATTGCTCCAGTTCACCTTTCGCTTTGAGCTGCAAACAACAAATGCATAATTTACTCGAAAAAGAATGGGATTACGTAAATTATTACATAACCACATCTATCGTGGGCTGTGAAACTCTATCTCAATATATGTCTACCTGAAGAGATCAAACAAGACCAAAACAGTAGAGGTACTCGGTTAACCCTGAACAGTTAGCATTATTCCTGGAGGCAGAATCCACAATCAAGCTTCCGTCGAGGTTACAGCATTTGCACCACTATTCTGAACTCTTTTGAGCTGCTCCCAAAAGACAAAAAAAGAGACAAAAAAAGACAAGAGGTGGTGTGATATTTTGGCATCTCTTGACTACTACCAAGCCCTCGCCTTGGAAATCTTGAGCTGTTTATATCTAAACTTCAGTTTCTCAAATTTGATGAGTGTTTCCTAAGATGGTTTTCTTCATACCTAGAAGATAGGCCGCAAGTGACTAAGGTGGATTAAAATGTTCTAATGTGCTTAATAGAAACATAAGGGTCCCGCAGGGAACTTGCCTCAGACACATCCTGTTTGTGTTGTATACATTATGATCTCGGGAAAGATATAAAATTCTGTTCTTTACACTGCTATGCTGATAACTGTCAGTTAGTTTTGACCTTTCCTTCTGGTGGTTTTGGTGAGGTGGTTGAAAAAAAAGTCGAGGTCAACTTATCTATCTTAAAAGAATGACCTCAAAAAAAGATGGTCTCAAACTAAATTCTGAAAAATGCTCAAGACTCCCACTTAATTCCTTTTACTTACAACACAACCTTGATGGAATGGTGATTCTTGATGGTAAGTGCCCTCCTGTACCTGAATAGTCAGCGTGTTAGAGGGTCAAAGTCGATTCTAAGTTGAGTTTTTGTATCCATATGAGGTACATTTGTCAAAGAGTTTTATATAGACTCTCGACAATGATCATTTCATAGATTGAAGCATATTCTTCCGGAAGCTGCTAAGCTTGAATTAATTAAGTTTATGATTTCCCCAGTCATTTATTACACCCTCCCATACTCTGGAGAATATTTGAAATTGGACAGCAAAGTACATAAGATTACAAAACAGAGCTTTGAGGTTTGTCTACAATTAAAGAAATTTGATCACATAAAAAAGTTTTTCTTTTTTTAAAAAACTTCACAAGCCAGTTCACATGGTCCTGCAGGTCTGTGCGTGAACTTTATTCGAGTGAAGTACCGACTGTTAGCTCAGTGGGGATTTGAACCTTGGACCTTGCCCTCTGCTGTCCGAAGTCTTAGCCACGGAGCCACTACGCCAGCAAGTATTGTGAACAAGCCAAAGTCCAGTCCCTTAAGAAACAATTTTTTTGTTTAAACCGTTTCAATTGTAAAAGAAGCTCTTGCCAAGTAACATGGTTAGAGACTGCTGTACACAACAAGATGCTTTGCTTGAAGAGTGGAGCGTCTGGTAGGCAAGAAAATGTTCTCATTTAAAGGAAATTGTTTAGTTATATTTTTTATCATTGACTTGAGTTATCATGAAAACTAGTGTTAACTGAAGATCACTTGTAAATAAAGGCATTTTTTATTTATTTAAACCACTATTGTTCTTCAATAAATAAATTCATTTCAATAATTACATTTTTTAAGTTATGATATAATGAATGTCTCAAGATTACATTTTAGATCCCACTGTAATAATTGTTGCAGGCTGTCTGTGAATGGGGCCGTGAGTCTGTTGAGTCTTGGGGTAGACGCAAGAGGTCAATTTCCAACTCTTCAGAGTCCGACAATACTGAAGAAGACATGACTTTAAGTCAAGAAATCCTTGTGTTAGACTTTGGAGATGAGAAACAATCACAATACCTCAAGTCCAATGAAGCTCTGTACTCTGATTTTGACAAAGGTATGAAAAACTGTTTAATTAATTTCAAAGAATCTAACAAATTATTTACTACTTTCAGACTTTAGACTGTACAGTATCTGTCTCTAGGCATTTGTTGAAAACATATTCATATGTAAAATTTATTGGTTTTTATTGAAAATTTAATAACTTATATTCATACAGGTTTCGCATTTGTGCCAAATTTGATAGTTTCTTTGAATTGTATGAGTTAGTGACTTCTTTTTGATTTAATATAATGAAAATGTATAGCTCAAACACAAATTTTTTATAAAGCATCTACAATATCCTAATTGTAAGAAATTAAAAAATGTTATCAATTTATTTCCTTACTATTAGATTAAAATATAAGGAATTATATTCTATTATAACTTATTTAAAATTTTCTATATTATTATATCAACTTGTGTTTTATAGTTTAAAAATCATATTTCAGTTTTATATTCATAATTGATTAAAGTATAAGGATTTATATTTTCTTATCACTTGTCTAAAACTCCTTATATATATAAACTTGTTTTTATAGCTTAACACTCATATTTCAGTTTTATATATTCATAATTATCGCACACTAAATATATATTAAAATAAATAAATAATTTTAGTGTTTTACTAGAGTGCTGAGCAGTGTAGAATCTACTATAAATTGCACTTTTAACAATAAATTTTTCGATTGAAAATTTGAACTTTAAGTTAATACGATTTTTACAAAGATAATTTTCTATTTACCAACAAAATAATAAATGTCATTAAAAAGCACTGTAAATGAAAATTTAGATATAATAATGTCATGTTTATATTCTATTAAATTTCTATTCAATGCCCCATAACAATTGAATGTCTTTAAATTTCCAGACAAAACAGTGACAATCATGGAGCCCTGTCCCACCAAAACCTCCGTGCTAGCCCTTGGAGTCACCTGTGCACTTCTCACAGTCATATACATCACAACAATCTTTAGTTACTACATGAAGAAGTGGATGTCGCCCAGGAAGATGATGGCTTAGTGCCGTAATATTGTGATTGAACTGCTCCACACATAATTGACAAACGTTTGTAGTGAAGATGCAAAACTTGAGTTCAATTTATTTATATTTATCGTTAAGTTTTTCCTCTTCATTATAAACAATGTGTGTTTCATAGTGTCAAGAAACAAAAGACATTCCTAGTGTTTTTCTAAGTTTTATTTATCAACGAACTTAGCTTTAATTTTTATAATTTTGTAACGTGCAATTTTAATTTATGCAATATCACTTCTTCTATTGTGAGTATATAATTTATTCAAATAGAGTCCCGGTGATAGATAAAACAAGCATTTGAATTGAATTACATAATTTTTGTTCATAGGACTCTGCATTCAGTTTTTTATCTGCATTAAAAGCTTATTCTGTAATTAATGAAAATATGACAAATACACTACCTAGTTTTGTGTAGAAATTGTTTTAAAGCGTTTGACTAAGGACTTGATAATTAATGAAACGGTAACAACAAGTGACACCAACAAAGATTATTGCGATAAACAGTGCCTACATGAATGTAGTATGAAAGTAGAACTAATTGTAATTTTAATTTAACTGCTTGTTTAATGTTTTGTTTATATTATAAACCCACCTATTTTACATTAATTTTATGTTTTAGTATTTATTTGTGTGCAAGTTTGTAACAAACTTTCACATTATACATTACTAATAAGACATCTTCACTAAATTAACAACGAAATATTTATTTTAGGAAACAGATTGGAAAGAAATTGTAAAGCATTGTAGCATTTAGAAAGTTGTATATATAGGCTAAGAGAGAACAAGTTTCCAATACGGGTGAGACTGTACAGCCTGGGTCAGCACTCTGGGACGGAGGGGGCTCCACCTTGCTATGTAAATACTCAACGACCAATCAATATTGTATTTAAGGCATTTTGTACTTTCAATCCATTTATTTATGTCATTCTTTACAGTAAAAAAATGAAAAATCTCTTAATTTCGACTGTTATTTTCCTGTCTTTTTTTGTTTGTTATACATTAAGCATTGCCAAGAAAAATGCCTTACCTTGTAAAGATAGAAAAACAGACTTTTCCTTTAATAATTCACGTTCACTATAATTAATATTGGCATGAGACGCATGTCATTGAACCAGGATGTGCTCTACCACTTCCTCATCCCTTATATTTCATTGGCATGAGACGTGTGTCATTTAATCATGGTATGTTTGACCACTTCTTCATCCCTGATATTTCATTGGCAAAAGACGTGTGTCATTGAACTATGATGTGTTTTACCACTTCCTCATATCTGATATTTCATTGTTATGCGATGTCTGTTATTTAACCATGGTATGTTCTGTTCTCCACTTCCTCATGTCTGATAGTTCATTGGCATGAGACATATGTCATTTAACCATGGTATGTTCTACCACTTCCTCATATCTGATATTTCATTGGCATGAGACGTGTGTGGCATCAGACGGACCAAGCCAAACTAATTCAGACCTCGTGCGGTAGCACTCTGGTGTAGTCGGGAGCTACGTTGTCCGTGTTTCGTGAAGTATAGCGGCTGTCTTTTTGCGCAAACCGTTCTCGATTATCGTTATCGGTTCTGTTACTGCTTCTGGTGGATTTTTACACACTTTTTGCTTATGTTTAGTGTAATTGTTTGTTTTATAAGTGTTATATAATCCCTGGTCAATAAATACATCGGGATTAAGACAAATAGAGTTTGTAAAGGAGGAAAAATGTTTAATTCCATTACCTGGTAAAGGCATCACCTTGACCAGGTACCTGATCCACTGCCTATCATGCCCCTTCGAGGAACCCCACACACACTAACAATGAATGGACCTCGACCTGATAATCCCAACAGGATCCACCAGAAAGACTGCCGTGTATGTAGGGTGAATAAAACCACCCAAGTTTCAATGGACTAAAGTGAAGTGAAAGTGGATCGGTGATGCAGTTGGCAGTCGTTGGAAGGCGCCAGGAGCTGACTACCGCCCGGTCGGTAACATTTTCAAAATGGCGGCAGATATGGAAAATGCGGCGGAAACCCAATTTTAAGACTTGGAATCATCTTCGGGCAGCATAAGGCATGTTTTTTCATAATATTTTTTAGCATTTCGGATAGTTATTATTACATATAGCCGCAGCGAACGTGTTAAAACATTAAACTTTAAACAATTTAAATATTAATCCAATTTAAGACTTTGTAAAATGAAAAAATCATTAAAATAAAATTTAACTATTATAAAATAAAAATGCTAAAGACTCATTTTGTTTAGTGTAGACACAATATTAATCTTAAAAATTTATTTTAAAATCCAATTCCTTAGGTTTTGTATGCATTTTTTTAATTTAAAGGTTTAAATAAATAAACTCTAATATCTTAAGTTCGTCATAAAAACCTTTCATTTTTCAAAATACAAAATTAAACTAGAGGCATAATTAAATTCAGAATGTTAGATGAGCTGTAAACAGAATGGAATGTTTGCAGAAGTGTTTTTTATCAGACAGGAAGTGATAAGAAAGGATCAGGTAAACAAGGGTGGAGCTTAGGCTGGATCTAAAACTGTGAATGTCTTTAATTCACTGCTTTTGCATGTGAATGTCTTTAATTCCTATTCATTAATGTTATCTGTCTCTTTTCATGTGCTGATAAGGAAGTGGCCAGACTATGGGCAGATATTTTCTGACAAAGATATATTGTTTATCTTGTGGCGATGTCTTGATTGTTCTGTTTATCAGTATTTTTAACACCTGAATTATTTCTGATAAGAAAGCTATCTCCCCATTTGTTTATCTAGAACCGGAACCGCAGAACCCAGATTTTCTTCTCCTCAGTTCTGATTCTTTTGTCAATAACCAATAGAACCAACTATAGGGAATGACCCATCTATAGTTAAGATCATAATGACAGAATTAGTAAGGCCTCTTGGGTATGCACGGAGATATTGCTTAATAGAGATCTGGACATGGACTGAGAGCGAGATTCGAATATAACTGTTATTTCTTTCTTTCTTTTCTTTTTAAAAAACTTCACTCGCCAGTTCAGATCAGCTTGCAAACCTGTGTATGAACTTTATTCAACGAGTGAAGTACCGACCGTTGGCTCAGTGGGGATTCGAATCTTGGATCCTGCCCTCCGTAGTCCAAAGCCTTGACCACTGAGCCACCACGCCGGCAATTTATAATAGGTTTCCTGCACTACTGCAAACAGTGCTACTAACTCTGTGGGAAATTTCTCTCTACCCTCAAAGTTCCCTTTTTAATCTCAGGTGGTTTATACAAGCTGAATTGCACACATGTACAATATTTTACATTATAAAGCAATTAATGTTAAATAATTTAAATATGAGCATTATTTTTACTTATAATTCAACTAATAAAACTTTTGTTGTTAAATTGTACGCTAATAAACTTCTTAGAAAAACCATTTTGAAAAATATTCTGTTTGTTATAATAAGGAGTGTCACAATGTGGTTACTCGAGCATCCTTTGTGGTCATGCCTACAAATGTTTATTGCTGTCAATATTTCTCACAATATGATGCAGCATCCAATTAATTTATTATGATCTTCATTAACCCTGGAATGGTAACCCTTCGTGATTTTTCTGCACACAAATAGTGTTTTGTAAATTAAAGGCAGGTTTTTGTCGCGACTGTACTGAACAAACGAGCCATCCCTCCCCACCCCTTCCTGACCTTGATCCACTTGTCGCAGTCTGCTAGTGTCATTCGTGTTGTTCACAACAACGTATGTTGCTGATTTTTTACGAAGGGTTACCAGTGCCGTAACTTTTTTCTGAGTGTCTAGTTTTGTAAATATTAGGTTTTATTAGTAGTTTTAGTTCAATATTAATGTAAATAGTTGTATATAGACCTATATTTGATTAACAATGGCCTTGCGTCTATCTGAAATAGACAAAATGTTAAATAATGACAGTGGTCCTGACGATGACAGAGGAAGTGAGTCGGACGAAAATGTGCTAAAGACTATTATAAAAAGCGTCCTAGGAACCGAAGATGAAGATCCACAAAGAGCAAGAAGGCAACAAAGAAAAACAACAACATGTGGTACTTGTCCATATCAGAAAAGGCGAATGACGAGCAATTATTGTGTCAGTTGTGACACACCTTTCTGTCTTGAGCACCGAGGTGACATGTGTAAAACCTGCAGCGAAGACGTCTAAAAGACAGTATGAGATCTGTGCTCATTGATGGACTGAGACAGTGATGTTTTTTGTTGTTGAAATTTATACTTTTATATTAATGATTTCATAATTAAAATTGTTTTAACTTTGAAAATTATTAAAAAAACATTTTTTTTGTAAATCACTACAAACCAAACACATTACGTCATAAATAAATGTTTTCTGATTTAATTATTATCAATTTTAATAACGTTTGTACTTGTTTAGACTAGTAAAGTATTCAAAATAAAGGGTTTGTTGTTAAAACTTGTAATTTTTATTTTCAACTATTTTTATAAGACTTGATACCTCACATCGTAAAATATACGAAGGGTTACCAGTAGTGTAACTTTAAATAGGGTTACCATTCCAGGGTTAATTTATAAAGATAAATTTATTTAATGTGCTCTCCTTTTTAGCCATACCACATATTGAGTATTTGCAAATTATTAATAAATAATTATTTTCCATATATGACATTTATTTTCCACACAACAGGGTAGTACTTTTTCATTACATTGGGTATCCTCAGAATCCTAATTACATTTTGTTGTGAAAACGATTGTTTAAATATAACTTGTCCCAACCATCGTAAGTTACAATGGTAGCCACGCTGTAACAAAATTCCCCATATTTTATGGTTTTCCCACAAGCTATACAGCACTTTCTCTCAAAGGTCCTAGCAGTGGCGGCTACTCCATAAGAGCACATGAGCACGTGAACCCCCTGTGAGATTTGTAAAAAGAAAATGAACCACATTTAAAGTTTGAGTTAAATTAATTACACATTGAAATTAAGAAATATGTGATTTTAAACTCTTAAACGTAAGAAAACCAAAGAAGAGCCTTCAGCTAGCTTCCGCTAATCCCACAGTACTGTCGCACAGCTCCGGTTGTGCTCCATAGCGTATTTGCAAGGCCTAACAGCTGGTCTGTGTGGAAGGCGGTGGTGGGGGCTTTCTTGTAATAGAAGCCAGCGGTGCACTCTTGCCGTGTGCTCCACTCGCAATCCTCTCACCACGTCGCACGGTGGCATCAGAACGTCTACAAGCAGTGTGTTGCAATGAAATAGTTATTCATGTGTTTGCCAGCAAAAAAGACGGAAGGATGGACTTTAACTTTAAGTTTTTTACTTAGAAAGCTGTTAAGTTTTTTTTTTTTTAATTAAAATGCCTGTAATGTCTTACTGCAGGCCTACTATATATAAAGTTATAATGACAATGTAATATAAGTATTTTTCTGCATAGTGCATACTCTACACAAACAGTTTTCTTTAATGTATTTAGGTATTATTACAATTATTTACAATTAACTCTTGGCAGTACAGGTGATGTTTTTGATTTGTATAACAGACAAAAATTATTATTAATGCGCCTAACGGAAAAATTAAAAACTACTTCTTTCTTTTAAACTGCAAAAATTAGCTAATAAAACAACAGATTTTAAAAGTAAGTAATATTTTTTGGCTTGACTAATTGTTAAAATATAATATAAAATTTCTTGTTCTTGTTTGCACAGCTACGCCAACCAATAAATATTTTATATCTTAAAAACTTAGTTTGGAAACAATATATAACAGCTTAAATATAGTTTTTAACAATGTTAAAATATGCTGTAAAATAGTTTTAAATGCATATTTAAGGGTATAATTTGTACATTTTACTTGTAGGGTACTCCGTAACCCCCAAAACCCCAGTGTGTGAACCCCTACTTTACTAGATCACAAGCTGCCACTGGGCCATAGGCAAAGGCTTCTAAGTGAGACCATGGACTGAGTTCTCCCACAATAACAAGAGGTTTTGGAGAGTAGCTCGCAACCAGCTAAGGTAGTTTGATATCTATCTATAAAAGCATGTATCTTGCATATGTATACAAATTCTAACCTATTTATTTTCTAGATGAGCTAGAAACTTGGAATTGGCATACACAAAATAAAATCCTCGCTACACCCTTGCTATGAAAACATTTTTTAGGTCAAAAACATCATCGAAACATTTATATATAGGAAATATGAGCAAATGAACAGATTAAAGTTTAATTTATTTTGAAATAGATGGTGACGAGCATCCTTAATATGAGTATTTGCTACTTGCTATTCATGTTACATTAGAAAACATTGAATGATACTGCAATGCCATCACAAAAATATATAAAAAGTGAGTTTATTACTAACAATATAGCAGATAGCATAGTGGAAATCATTTTTTCACAAAACACTCTCTTGCATTTGGAGTCTTGCCTGCGTAAGAACAGCCACATCTAGCATTGCTTCGGGAACTAGCATCTCTGATATCTGGAAGCATTAAGCAAGGAATAGAATAGATTTTATTTGATGTATATATTATTTACAAATAAATATATAGTATATTATATTATATATCTAATATATTATATTATATTAGATTTTACTCTTATTTATATTTAATATGACGATGCCTATTGTAATTGTAAATTACTTAATGGAAAATAAATAATTTGAATTTGAAAATAGCAAAGCCACAATTAATTAAAATTGGATTTCGTGATATCCAAAGTCTGAAGGTGTCCACTTCAGACAAGAACTCTGACATATGAGTAAAATATTTCATTTTGAAGAAAATATCTTTTCAAAGTCCTTATTTTTTTTTTTTTTTTTTTTTTTTTACTTAATGGTAGTTTATTATATGGTTTATTAATCATAACCAGAGGACCCTATTCTGACTTATATAGTCTACTTTAAGGAATATTTACACTTTGACAAGTTCTTGAATATATGGATAAATAGTACTCCTTACATTATTTTTTCAAATTTTACTTCATAAAGATCAGAATTGTACATGTCTGTTAAGTGTACAAGAAAAGAAGGTTAAGATTTGCCATTCTCAAAAAGGCCTCTTCAGTGATATTTAGTCCCTGCAATTACAATCTTTCTTTTGTGGCTCAAGTGGGTGAGAGGTACTGCCCCAGTCAATTAACAGTGTGCCTGAAAATAACAAAATAATTCTATCCCGAAGTTCAAATATAGCATATTTTTTCCAGATTTAAAATTTAATTGTTAGCAGTCAGCCAATTTTCAACTAAATTTTTATTAATTTAAGCAATAGAACAAGCTTGACTGCTAACGGAGTGTTTGGAGATGATGACAATGTCATCTGCATACAGAACACTTTCATGTACATTGACTGAGAGGTTATTCACCATTAATAAGAACAGTAAAGGTTCAAGGACAGAGCCTTGTGGAACTCCACTGTTCACAGAGACATATTAAATTTGCACCATTTAACATTACATGTTTAAGACTGAAATAACTTAAGGGTTGTTTTCTGTAATTTGGTAATGGTATAATTTTTTTAACAATATACTGTCGTCCATAAGGTTGAACGCCTTACTCAGTTTATTTTTCTATTGACTGTACTATGTTTAACGACAATAATTAAGATTCTGATATCACCAAAAAAATTATCAGATAATTTAACTAAGGCATGTATGGTAAACAGACCTTTACAGAAACCATATTATTCTTTACAACTTAAAAAAAATGATGTTGTATAGCCTTTTCCAAACTATCAACAAGTTGTTTACTTATTACTATTTCAATAACCTTAGATGTAAGTGGTACTATTGCAATTGGCCTGACATTACTTATCTGGTCGTTTATTACCCTTTTTTTTAATATTATGTGTATCTTAGATATTTTTATAGCACTTGGAAAAATTCCTTGTAATAAGCACATATTAATAAGTAAAATTAAGGATTTACCAATAGATTCTATGGCTTGTTTTACTAAGGGGTTAGACAAGTGAAAGTGATCTTTACTCTTTTTAACAAAGGCATTTGACTACTTGAAGCAAGTTCTTTTCCGAGACAGAGGAGAGCTCAATATTCGCAACATAAACAGATACAAATTTTTCAAAAAGTCACTAAAACGACTTTTTACAAGAGAGGTATTTACATATTTAGTTGAGATATTTACAAAGCGTTCAACTGTTGTGGTGGAAAACAGGTTATAGAACATTTGTTTGACTTAGTGACAATTTTATTTAGATTCACAATACTCTAAGAGAGCCTTTGACTTATTTCCTACATTTTTATAAAATTATTATCGCTTGTTTTTTAGCCTTTCTTACTCTAACATTTGACTGCCATGAGAGCCACCGGTGGCCCACACAACAATTTTAGCTCACGCCATGAGGGCCACCGGTGGCCCTCACTAGATTTCAGCCTAGCGCCACAGCTGTTTCTACGGTAAAGTTCAATATTCATTGTTCCGAGTTCTGTGTACCATGCAACCGTAAATGACCCCCCCGAGTACAGAAATAGCTGACATCCGGTCTTTTGCCGCCATTTTGTGAAGTTATTGATGAGGTACACCGGCTCTCATGGCGTGGGAGCGAAAGTTTACATATGCCATATGATACTATGTTTCAGCTGATTTGATGTGATGTTTATGTTTTCTTCCCGTGCACTGATCGGCTTTTGAGGTTAGGTGTTTAGTACGTGACATTGATTCTTTTTGTGACAGAAACTAGTCTGTCTAAATGTCGTAAAAACTAGTTCAAATATATAAAAACTTATTTAGGGTTGCTTTATTTAAAATCCAGAGGACTGTTTTCTATCACATTTTATGAGCTTTCATAATATATCATTAAAAATTACGTAATAATAAAAATGGCGCTAAAATTTGTGTTTGATTTATAAAAGACGCGGGGGCTACCGGTGGCCCTCATGGCGTCAGGCGGACATTCAGTTTTACTACGGCGGCCTCAGAATGACACAATAAATTATCTACGCTGGCAGTCAACGTGTTAAAGGATATTTTATTTTTTCTCTACTACATAAAACTTTGTATTTGTCATTAGAGAATTTAGACAATTCATACAGAAAAAATAATTTATCTTTTGCCATCTAAGTTCTTTACTATGCTAATAAAAGTACTTTGATGTTTATAAAAACACATGATTTGTTTTAACTCTACTAGTTGTAAAGTTGAAGTTGTAATGGTATTTTATTACGTTCATAAAAACAAGAAAGCTATTTCTTAGATCATTTAACATGAAAATGGCATCCCAATTTTCATTGTGTAAATGGTGTTTAAACATTCTAAAACTATCATTATTTAGTGTAATTACAAAATTGAAATTATTAGGCTCATTAGCTAGCCTACTATTACAATTTTTGTTTACAGTAGGCACAAAAGACATTAACTGTATGAATGATTGCTGATGTGGCTATTAACAACAAAGGTTAATTCTGCTTCTTAACCATTGGATACTGAGTGTACACTAAGGATATCTCTAATTGTTACCACTCAATTCTGATTTATTAATTATACAGTAAAATAACGTATGGTATAAATTAGATTTGACAAAGTCATATACAGTACAAGTAAACGTCACACAACACAAATTTATTACAATATAAGCACAAAATGCACAAACATATTACAATACAAGTACAAAATGCACAAATATTATGGTGATCGATTTCGGTGAACCACGCTCACCTTCCTCAGACCAGAGGGATTCACAAAAAGTCATATGCGGAAATTATATAATGTCTTATATACAAACTTTTTTGTTTTGAGAGCATAGGTATTAGTCATAATTTTGTTTCCTATACCCCTAACTATAACAAAATGTTATTGTACATTTATGATTAAATTAAATGACAATACCTGATATTTCTGTGACTGTTCATATGCGTACAATATGCTTGTGTCAAAAAGAAGCATTTTACTGGCCGCAAGAGCAAGTATGCAGTTACGTAGTCTGGCGATAACTTCTCTATCCACTCGCGACACAGGCTAGAAAAAATAATAAACATAAATGACATTACATAAATATCAGTTTTTCATCAGTTGGAGAAATTATGTTACAATGGACCACATTTGGATTATAAGTTGATGTTTCAAAAGTGAATTCAATTGTTGAATTGAGGGATGAATTTTTTATCTGCCTTCAAATAAATTCCTTGAGAAATACCACAAGAATCACTAAACAGAAATTTTTGTTTAATTGAAGTTCAATGTTTATGAGCTTCTGCCATGCGTAATAGCGAAAGTGCTTTCTCCTTATCTGCTAGAACAACACTATCTTCACTTGCGTCTTGCTGTCAACCTATACAACCAAATTTCATCAAATATCAATTTCACCAGATATAATTGGATGCAGCACATCTTTGTCTACTTGGCATATTTTTATTGCCCACCCGTTTGCATCAAGTGGTTCACTTATTATGACTGGTCAAAAATTAAGTTCTTTGCTGTCTGTCAAACATTCATTTTGGAGAGAAACTTTTTCAGCATGATTATATATTAATTTTCTCTATTTGGAATTTAGAGACATACAATATAGTATACTGAAATATACAAATAAAAAACTCTTGAATATACTGGAATCACTACTTACACGATTTATGACAGATAATCACTTGTTACTATAATCCAAACTTATGACGTCACAGGTGCAAATTTCACAAAAAATTGCCTCTGACAACAAGTTGTCGGAGCATCACTGTTAAGGTCAATAGAGTCAAAGTTGTTTTGACATAGTCTCAATTAGTAAAACACTTTTGTGAGAACTACTGTCACCGTCACAAACTCCTCAACTCGATGTCACTCAATGAATACTTGAGGAAGGGGAAAATGATCAGTATATCATCCTCCCTATTCACTTTTACACTAGGGTTTTTGGTAACATCATTTGCCCATTCAACAGTTTACAATAAGATATCAGCTACAGGCAATTTGCCAGAAGCATTCAAGCGATCAAAAGTAGTAGCTGTTCTGAAACCTGGAAAAAACCTGAACGAGTGGAAAGTTATCACCAAATATCTATTCTTAGTGTTTGTCATGAGTTGCTAGAAAGGCTGTTATACAATAGAATATCACCCATTCTTGATTATAATGTTCCAGTTGAGCAGACTGGTTTTCAGTCTGGCCGAAGTTGTAGTGACCAGATCCTAGCTCTGACATCATTTATCGAAAATGGGTTTGAAAAGTAGTTAAAAACATCTCCAGCTTTTATTTATCTTACAGCAGCTTATGACACAGTATGGAGCAAAGGTTTGTTGTTTAACAATTACAGTCTCCTTCCCTGTCCCATTCTATTGCAATTTTTGCAGTCAATGCTTAGTGCCAGGCTAATAAAAGTTTATCTCGGTCGTGAAGAAAGCTCTTCTAGACAGCTGAAGGATGGCTTATCACAGGGGTCTGTACTTGCTCCAATTTTATTCAATGTTGCTCTCAATGACGATGCTGACATCTCAATCACAAAGTCTAGATAATTTATATATGCGGATGGTATAGCTTTAGCTTACCAACATAACAACTTCACAACTAGTGAAGAAGTGACCTTTCAGCCCTCGAAGAATATTTTAGAACCTAAAAGCTGAATACTAACCCATCTAAAACCGAAGTAGCCTGCTTTCACTTAAGTAACAGACTGGCTAATCAAAAACTGAACATCTTACTAAATAGTGTAAAACTTCATCATAATGAGCATCCACAGTACCTGGGAGTAACGTTAGAACAATTGCTGACCTTTCAAAGCAATCTTCAAAAAACAGCAGCTAAAGTTAAAACCAGGGCAAATGTATTACATCAAATTGCCGGAACAACTTGGGGAGTAAACGCACACGTCCTGCGTACTACTGCTTTGTCACTGGTCTATTCAGCTGCTGAATATAGTGCTCCCTTTGGCTAAATAGTGTTCATACTAAAGCGGTCGATGTCCAATTTAATAGGGTCATGAGAGAGCTATTACTGGCACTCTCATGTCAACTCCACTTCCTTGGCCCCCAATGCTGTGCAATATAGCTCCTCCAGAGATAAGACGTCAGGAGGCACTACTCAAGTTAATTCAGTAAGCCCTACCCATTATACAGGATCTCCCACGTCAGAACAGTCGCTTAAAATCTCGAAACCCACCTCTACGTGTTTCTTTCCAATTGAGCAGATCAAACTTCTCGCCCAATACCAGCTGGGTCTTAGCATGAAATAGTTTTGATGGACGTAATAAGTTCCTTATTAACGATCCATCAATACCTGTAGGTGGGATGAACTTCTCTCGTAGGGAGTAGACACTATTAAATTGATTCCGAACTGGTGTTGGCAGATGCAATTACTGGAAGTATAAATGGGGATTGACAGTAGATCAGTCATGTGATTGCGGAGAGTCTATCCAAACAATGGATCACATAGTTACAAAGTGCCCCTGCGCTCTTTTACGGAGGGATTGGTCAGCATACACAGAATCAGTGAGGCAGGTGTTAGATGGCTCGATGAATTGGAGTTAGCTTTGTGACAGGAGATCACTTTACATTTTATAATCAATGAATATATAATCATGACTTTCTGATATTTATCCAAACATACACCATAGCTTTATAACAAGTGGTAGCTGACAACAAACCATGCGATATATACGTGCCCATTAAATTTTAAAATTCTAGTTAGAATTGTTATAATGCATTATTTTACATATTGAGTTTATTTATTTCTCTGAATTATAAGTCTAAAAATGTAAGCTGCAGATTATTAGCAGTGGAAAGGGCAGTGTTTTGCAATATTAACTGTGTGCACTGGACAATGCTAACAACTGTTTGAGATTAATCTTTGTGGCTGCACTCACAAAAAGCTACTTTCAGATTATCTTGACAACAAAATAAGATAAAACTGTAACTCTTTACCTATCCAAACATTCTATATCATAGGTAATAGTATACATAATTACTATTACTACACTAGTTGGCACTAGTGGCACAGTGCTGTAACCCAGCTATTTGGGGATAATGTTGTGGAGATTGTAGGTGATAGGTTCTCTACTTAGTCCTCTTAATACCGACATGGTGTCAACTCGATGGTTGCTATCGGCATGGAAACTTCTGGAGAAGTCTGGGGTGTCCATGTTGGGTGGTAGTCAGTGTCCGAATGTTATGTAAGGGAGGAAACAGTATTGATTGTCAAGTAGTTAAAATCAGACCAATACTATGTGATTCGGATTCCACATAAAGATGCCCTGGCTATTGGGCTATTAATTAATAACTCTTTCTGAGGATAAGTCGAACTCAGTTAGTAACCAGACTACACAGGCCATTTACACTCATATAATCATTCATATTCACCTTAAATACACATAAAGTTGTGTCTGCGTCTCATATATACATTTAGCATTTTGGATATATGATTTTAACACGTTAACTCCCATGCCGACCCGATCGGGCCGGCAGTGGTTGTGGGGTTCACGATCACCGCTGACCTTATCGGGTCGGCAATTCCAGATTTGTAGTGGTTTGAAAAAAAGCTGTAGGCAGCTTTTATCGCACTCTAGTGGCAATAAGTTGCACTATGTCAACAAAGAAGAAATTGGCTACCAAGAGAATATATTTTTACAGGCATTTAACACAGACCAAAGCTATTTTTAGGGTATAGATTTGCATTGCTATGGTGACTAATATTGCCGGTCCAATAGGGTCGGCGTAAATATTCACGAATATCGTAAACAAATAAGATACCAAATGATGCTTATGTTATGCAAAATAAACAGTAAATACATACAATATTATTATTTTAAACAATTAGAATAATAAGTTGTATATACTTTTCTGGGTGAAATAAAAATTCCTATCTAGGTATTGGTTAATTACAGTATCTATTGGCAAAGCAAAACGACTATGTAAAATGTTATACATTTTTAAGCTTGTGTTACTAAGTAATAATATTGGTTATTGGAGAATATCATTTTTGATAGGACAGTTTATGGACATTATTTTTGTCCATAATTTTCCATACTTATGTCATCGGAAATGTTGTTATCTAATATGACATTTTATGGAAAAAATGTTTGGTCATATCTTCTTATCGGATAGTTTCATTTCCAATAGGGATGTTGTGGGGTAAATGTTATCTTAAGAGATTATTAGAAAGTTTTTAATCCGATAAGCTTGTTGTTTACAAAGAACCATATCTATCATATTTCTCAGTAAATATAGATATTAGGTTTTTGAAATTGCACTACGACATAGGTTACAACCCCAAGGCACTAATTACTGATAGTTCGAGGTTCATTTTGATCACTGGAAAACACTAAAGATGAAATGCCCTTATCGGAGTGTTGCAGACTCCGTTATTATAACAGCAGACTGATGACATATAACTTGGAAAATAGAATCTGTAAAGAGCACGAAACTAGATTTACGCGGAAACTAGGACAGCAACAAACGCTGGCGGACTGAACAAAAGCTGAGTTCATCATTTTAGTTAGCTGTACGGGCTGTACTAACAATCTTACGAAGAAAATGCCACGCAGGTAATGAAATCAGTGAGCGACCCGACCCGATCGGGTCGGCAAGAATTTGTACATAGCCTAAAATGTTGAAAAAAATTCTTGCCAATCCGATCGGTACTAAAATTACCCCCGCCATTTTTTATTTTATTTTTTATATAATGTAATATTTTAATATTATATACACGGTCCCTACACTGACATTATATATATATATATATATATATATATATATATATATATATACGGTGGTTTAGTTTGGCAATACGGGGAACATAGTGAAAATGCCCGTGGCATTAATACCCATGTTGGTTTTAATACAAAAATAAATAAATATAAATGTTATTTATATTTATATACAGTACTTGTTCTAAATTTTGGATGAAACCTCCTGTACTTTCTTCTTCGGAAAGAGTTGGAGATATCCAAATGTAACCATTATTGCCTAATATGATGCTGGCGCCACATGGGAGTTTATGGAAATGAGTTTTCCTTCTCTTGATGAGACCAGGAAACACCTTAACAAGCACCCCTTGGGACAACTGCAACATCATCATTATAACTATACGTTTACAATTTAGTTTTCTTCTACAAATAACATAGGGCTTATTGTTACTATTCTTCAGAAATATTTCATTATAAAATAGAACTTATTGAAAGAGTCATTTCCATTTAATTATTTGAAAATAAAAGACAAACGTAAACATTAACAAAGGAGTGACTGACCAATAGTTGGTATGGAAATATCTACGATTTTGCATGCAGGTATTACAAAATTCAAAAAAATTAGACATCATTACCGCAGTGTACACAGTAACAATGCTGGGACACTATGGCTATGATTAAAAATAACAAATTAATTCTAACCACTAAATCCCAATCATCCACCCAAAAGTTGCTTTCATGTTTTAAATGAATAACAGTAAAGAAAACAATAAGAAGCTAAGGTAATCTATATATATAAAAGCCATTTACCACTCATCACTATTTCTCCAAAACTATATTTCCAATTGACTCGAAATGTTGTACATAGGTTTATCTTGGCCCCTAGAGGCTCACTAAGAAAGGATTTTCCTCTCCAACCTTAGGACTCTGTCCCACTGGCTTCTAAAATCCCCATGGCATTCTTATGAAGCTATAAATTGATTTATTTATTTGGTTAACAGCTGTTAAATAAAAACAAGTTGAACAAAATTGTGGTAGGCTTAACTTTCAAAATTAAAAATAATTGAGTACAGACGTAAATTTTACGTAATATTAGCTGTTCTAGTAGGATATATACATGGGACATAGTGTAAACTGAAAGCTTGCTGTACATTATATAATCAAACTCATTATTATGACCGGCAAAGCGGACAGGTACAGCTATTATTTTATAATAATTAATTTTCTATGAGAAATTTAATTATTTTACCAGTCAATGTCATGAACTGGTGGTTAATACCAAAGAAAGGAAGTGTTGTTTTAATTTTTTTAAATGTTTTTTACATGTTAGTTGTTGTTTTAGATTCAACAGTATTGTACTGTGTTTGCTTTTTATTGTTATTTATAATAACTCGCGAGGTTTACCGAGGCACTTAGCCAGGCAATGCGCAGTATACTAATTGGAGTGGGGGGAGCCGCTGAGTCAGTGTGTACCATATGGTAAATAAAAATCATCTGAAATTTAAATTGTTGTTTACAACCTGACTTAACCTTGTTATATTTCATAGCTAAATAATAAATAATTGTGACAATCACTACTAATTCATTAATTAATGACAAGTTTAACTTTTTATTTATTTATAGATATATTGATTATATCATAATTTGATTTATTGATTTATAAGCAAATTAATGTGCCTATTTCCAGAGCATACTTTGCAAAAGGCAGCATAATCTGTTGTTTTTATTTTAGCAACAAAGGTTTTAGTTAAAATAAAAAATGTAAATGACCTTTCTTATTTGCCATTATAATAAATGTAAACAAACAACAGAGAAGGCGAAAATAAATTATTTTCTACACAGAGAGGGGCTGCAAGTGCAGCTTGACCTGCAACACAGTAACTAAGGATCAGTCACATGGTGGAGGGGTGTAACAGTGGTGGAACTGGGACTGCCCTCCTCTCCACTCCTAGTATTATTCCCCTCACGCACAGTCCAAGTGCCTCTGTAAGCCTTACAAGTTATAGTTTATAGAAACTATGCTGATTGCTAAATTTTAAAAATCATTTCATATTGTTTTTGTTTAATTTGTAACGTAACATTACTTACAGAGTTAGATTAAACATAAATTTACTGTTCATGTTATTATATAATTACACTGTGTATATTACACAATATACACATTGTTGCAATATAAGGGCATTTTAATTAATTGTGTCTTGCATCTGGAACCAACATTCTACATAATAATAGTCTAAAACAGAATTGCAAAAGCTGTCACCTTGCCATACTTAAGACTTCGCGTGTGCAAAGACAGACAACCATCAGAGAAGATACTCTGTACCTCAGCACTGATTAAGTCGCCCTCACATAAATATTTGCGCATCATCTGCTCATCTTCTGTAGACCTCCTGCGCTGAAACAATTTGAATTTAATTATTATAAGTATTCTATGCTAAATATGTTTCCATCATTATAATATCATATTAACTGTTTATAACATTTATATTTTAGAAACAATTTCTATTACATTGCGATTAGGAATTCAAACTACGGTTAATCATGATTATGGCACAAGAAATCGTCTATCAGTTGAAAAACATAATTTAGAATTTTTCAAAAAAAAAATTTCATACATGGGCTCAAAACTTTTAAATTTTATTCCGACTAAAATAAAAAACATAAGTGATGAAAAGAAATTCAAGAAAGCTTTAAAAGAATATCTTGTGAGTCATCCTGTATATTCAATGGAAGAATTTTTTAAACAGAATACATCTGTATGTTAAATCAGCTCTAGTTTGAATTTTTATTAAATACTTTTAATCAAAATGTATTTATGTACAGTAAATAATTGGACAAATGTAATCTTAGTTGTAGTTTAGTTTTACTATAGATTAGTGATGGTCTGTATTAAATACCATTGTGACACTATTCTGTCTGTATATTCCTGCAGCATATGAATAAAGATATTTGAATTGAATTGAATTGAATTGAAATTACCACACTCCTTCTTCTGGCACCAACTACCTTGACCAAAATGGTTCTTCAAAATAGTATTACCAGATTCCCTTTAACAATTATTTTATAAACGGATGCTAATAAGTCTGGAAACGGTTTATTATGTTTATTATTAACTGGGCTAGAGGATTAAAAATTCAATAGGGAGCTTAACCCATATTTTTTTAAAGATCTTACCAGCTCTCTGCCCACATCAAGTCAGTAGATAATTAAATGTAAGCATAAGTTAATATTCACATCGTTTTGAAAGGCTGCCCAAGCCAAAAAGAATGTTACAAACTGCATTTTAAAAAGACCGTTCAAAAAATATGCAGTTTGTTAATTAAATAAAAAGTGTTGTTCTTCGTTTCATAACTGATTGTATGAAGGCTATTAGAACTATGTTGAAACATTTTTCTAATAGCCTTATTCATTTTATTATAAAGAACACTGATAAATATTTCTTATATTTTTGTTTCATTTGTTTTATAATTTTGTCAACAATAGTTGAGTTGAAACCATTTAGTGATGCTAAGTATTTTATTGTTGCTTTTTCTTCTTCGTAGTTAGATTTTGTCATCGGGATGTTGAACATTCTGTTTATCATTGATCTGAAATCAGCTAATTTGTATTTCCACTGATGATTAGAATTATGTGGAATAAGTAGATCACTTTGGGTTGATTTTCTATAAATTTTGAAAAAGTGTGTATTTCCAATATTTGTGATTGTTAGACCTAAATATTTTAGACCTAAAATGTTACAATTCTAGAATTTTAAAAGTAGAAAAAATGAATTAAAAAGAAAATTTTCACATATACATAAACAATTACAATGAATCACAGAATATACTAAATACACAAATCAACATGAAAAAATCCTATTTATGAAAAAATAAGAGAAATTAAAAAATATAACAGTCAAAAATAAAATTCAATTTACCCACACACTAAATTAATCATATGTTATTTACATCTGTTTTATTTTTATAATTGTTCATTTATTGTAGGTTATATTTGTACACTCTGAAGATGGCCTAAGAGCCGAACCCAGTCGTGTTTTATAATAGAAAATGAATAAAGGGTACTTTATTGAAATTATTACTTTATTTGTTGTATGACGTTTGGTTTCACAACATTAAAAATTGTTCAGAGTGGTTTAAAGCCATATGAACATAAAATCACTTAGAATGAAGTCAATGTACAACAATTTGATGACTCAGAAAACATTCATAGTAAGTGTTCATATGGTTAAAATGGTGTAAAACTCTCATCATAATGAGCATCCACAGTACCTGGGAGTAACGTTAGATCGATTGCTGACCTTTCAAAGCAATCTTCAAAAAACAACAGCTAAAATTAAAACCAGGGCAAATGTATTACATCATAGTGCCGGAACAACTTTGGGAGCCAACACACACGTCCTGCGTACTACTGCTTTGTCACTGGTCTATTCAGCTGCTGAATATAGCGCTCCCGTATGGCTTAATAGTGTTCTTACTAAAGCGGTCGAAGTCCAACTTAATAGGGTCATAAGAGCTATTAGTGGCACTCTCATGTCAACTCCACTTCCTTGGCTCCCAATGCTGTGTAATATAGCTCCTCCAGAGATAAGACGTCAGGACGCACTACTCAAAGAATCCAGTAAGATCTGGAATGCCCCGCACCTACCCATTATACAGGATCTCCCACGTCTGAACGGTTGCTTAAGATCTCAAAACCCAGCTCTACGTACTGCTTTCCATTTGAGCAGATCAAACTTCTCGCCCAATACCAGCTGAGCCGTAGCGTGGAACAGTTTTGATAGACGTAATAAGTTCCTTATTAACAATCCATCAATACCTGTAGGTGGGATGAACCTCCCTCGTAAGGAGTGGACACTGTTAAATCGGTTCTGAACCGGCGTTGGCAGATGCAATTACTGAAAGTATAAATGGGGATTGACATTAGTTCAGTCATATGACTGCGGGGAGTCTATTCAAACAAAGGATTACATAATTACAGAGTGCTCCCTGCGCCCTTTTACGGAGGGATTGGTCAGCATACACAGAATCACTGAGACAGGTGTTAGATGGCTCGATGAATTGGACTTAGCTTTGTGATAGGACATCACTTTACATTTTATAATCAATGAACATATAATCATGACTTTTGGATATTTATCCGAATATACATCGGAGCTTTATAATTAACAAATAGTAGCTGACAACAAACCATACTATATATATGGTTAAAAACCCACTCATAGAAATTTTAACCCTTTAAGCGTCATAATACATTTTACGTACTTTGGGATTACGTTACTTATAAAAAAGAATTTTTTGAATCCTCACAAAGTTAATTTTTTCCTTACCTTTATGGTAGTGGGAATGCTATAAAAAGAGCTCAAAATATAGTCTAAAATCATTTGTATGATTGAATAATGAATTAAATATGTTACAGTGTTTATTTTACACAACATTCTATTAAAGTTATAAGTTTACTAAAAATTTAATAACCATTAAAAAACATATTTAAATATGCCTAAATCAAATAAATGGTTAAATTTATAAATTAAATCATGAAAAGTATAATTTCTAATAGTTTATTTTTTGAGTGGTAGTACTAAAAAAAATATCACACACAAAATTGTTAAATTTAACGTCATCAATATGAGCCATATTTTACTTAATAGGACATATAAATATAACAATACACTTTCACAACTAAAAATAAATAAAAAGTATTGTTATATTTATATGTCCTATTACGTAAAATAGGCTCATATCGATGACGTTAAATTTGACGATTTTGTACATGATATTATATTTTTAGTACTACCACTCAAAAAATAAATTATTAGAAACAATATAAAACTACAAAAAACAATAAAAGAACACAGTATATTACAACAGGCGTTGGAAATACTGGTGCCAAAACAACACCGGCTGCAGTGCTAGTTGTGCGATACGGCGTCTGTGACGTTACGCCCAAGGTAAGGGGATTGACTCCGCTCACTTAACCTGCCATTTTTAACTGAGCGGGAAGCCCATATGGCTTAGATACCGTGTAAAGGGAGCAATGGGAATAGGACTGACCCAAACATATGATGGGTCTAAACTATAAAGATAGTTAACCAAATAATATAGGCTATTATGCTCAAAATTGCGTCGTAATGCCTCCATGACAATACGAGACAGTAACGCTATGTGTGGTACGGTGTCTGTGAAGTCAAACTTATTACAAGTCCAAAATTTACAGCTGAATTTTAAGGCTTAATTTAAACATCTTTGAATAAGAGTTAATTTTTTAACGAATGGTCACTTTTTAAAGTGCAATTTGCGGCACTCTAATTTGTTGACCAGAACATTAAAATTATGTACATATAAACCTATGTTTAGGCTTACATTAAAAATGTTCTACTACTCATTCCTTGTGGACCGTACTCCAAAGGAGGTAGAAAATCAGTAAGAACATTTAGCTGCTCCCAATAAAATTTTCTAAGTTTTAATCATCTAGCCCAATTAATAATAAAGATATTAAACCGTCTCCAGTCTTTTCAGCGCCGCTATATAATTGTGCTATATAATTGATTTGCAACTACACCCAGAAAATTCTTCCTGTATACAAAATATCTAACTTTGGAGCAAATCCCAACATAAATTTAATCTATTTACACTGTAAAATTTTCCATATTACAATTTTATCAGTTAAATGTTAAGAACAACCCAATGAAAGGTCGATATCTAACACCCTTCTTATGGTGCATTTAATCAATTTATTTATTTATTCATAAGACGCCGATCGTCAAGATATGGGCGAATATGGATTTCGATTGAGTGTGATGAGTGTAGATGAGCGAATGTAGTCATTGTTACAAACTAAGGCCGACTATTCCTTAGAAAGTGTCATTAATTAATAGCCCAATGACAAATGAACAGCCATGTATTATTGCCTAGGGAGTTGAACAAATGATGAGGAAGTGAGGTAGGGTAAATATGGAGAGCTTGAAGGAGAAAACCCCATCAGGTAAATTAAGAACAGTCTATAAGATTTTACATGTGCACTTACCAATTCACCTCCAGGCAAATTAACAGATGACAGAAGGAGAACTGAATCCAAACGTGAGCATGTGTCAACCTTCCATCTCTTCTGCTGCAATTCAGTGATACGCCCAACAACCACATCTCCCACTTCTCCATTATATCTTGTTTTTAAGGGCCGAACCAATATTAACTTGTTAACCCTTTCTACAACTCCAGCCACTGATGCTTTTAGGTCATCTCCTTCAACATATGTACCATGGCCCCTTAAAAAAATAATTTAAATATTACTTTTTTATCAGTAAAATGTATTTAAATTATTATTTTTTAACAAGTCAAACACTAGGAACTCTTCTGATTGGAACAAAACTTTATTACATTATATCTGTAACTATAGCAAAGCAATACTTGTGTATATAACAAACACTAATGATTTAAGTGATAAAACTTGACAAGTCCTAAGGATTTTAAAAATCATTGTTTTTTTTACTTCATTCGCCAGTTCACATGGGCCTACAAGCCTATGCGTGAACTTTAATCAACAAGCGAAGTACCGACCGTTGGCTCAGTGGGGATTCGAACCTTGGACCTTGCCCTCCGCAGTCTGAAGCTTTATCCACTGAGCCACCGGCAACAGTATTATTATCTATCCTATTAAGAGTACCAACAGTATTTTTGGTTTAGTTATAAATCTTCTGGTTTGGGTTCATGATGTGAATGTTTGTTAGTTATCTAGTCTTGAGGATGAATAATATATACAGTAAAGAAAGCATTGTGCAAACAGAAAGAAAAAAACTTGAAGAAGTCTTATGTAACAATACATAAAACCATCAAAAGGTAAGCTATGTAGTACATATATACGAGTGTATGAAAATTCTAATTTGTACTAAAATTTACAAATAAGTATAAAAATAAATATATTTGTTAAATGGTGTCCATAGGCTTAGGCCATAGCTTAGCAGTTCATAAACGAAGGATAAAATGAATGAAAGTTTATTTCTCATATTAGAAATACAAACATTAAAAAGCTTAAGAAACGATTTTTCAAAAAATAAGCTTAATCTATGGAAAATTACAAAATAAATAAAGTTTAAATCTGAACGTATATATAATTAGAAATAATTTAAGCTAAAATAAGTAATAATAAACAGAAAATGATAATAAACATGGGCAGTTAACCTGTGTGTAGGCTCAGTTGTTGAAACATTTATTTGCTTTACATGAATAGTAATCAGATGAGTTCAAATCTCATACGTAAGTGGAAAAAGACTAGACAGAAGGCGAGAAACAGGAGCAAACTTAGTTGAGTCAAACGAACAAGGGAGGGGTGTGTCAAGATCATCTCCCCCACAATTGGCCAAGACAAGCATCTCTACCTCATCCATAAATGGACAAATTCTGATATTTAGATTTGATATTTCGGAATAAAATGAATTTGTATTTGAAAATGATTTGGTCAACTGAATATTATTAAAATAACGGGTTTTATACAAATGAGTAATTTTGCTAAAAATCATGTGAAAATTTTTGTATATGTAAGAAAGAAAGTGATGAATAAAAAGCTGTCGGACTATAAAACAATGAAAATTCTCTAAACAGTGTCAGTAGGATAACGCATACTCTTCTTAAATCCAGCCTTTAATATGGCCTTCTGGACAATGGTAAGAGGTCGAATTACAAATTTACAAGCCAAGACAGTGCATTTCCTAACACTACAACTTAAGCTAATTTATTTAATGGTTAATTTCTGTCCAGTGTGTCAAATGCCATATTGAGAAATAAGAAAAAAAAAGAAAAAACATATTCTGTAAATATTTGTTTAATTTAAAACTAATATAAAATTAGGATTCTGATATATTTTTATCCTCACGGAATTTATACTAACACTCAGCTAATTTTTTTATGCTTATCAATATATAAAACTAATTGTTCTTTTACTACTTTTTTAAGGATTTTAGCTAGAACACTCAACAAAGAAAGGGGACGAAAAGTATTTTCATGTTACGTCATTACCTTTATACAGCGGAATTACTTTGGCTAGTTTAAAAATATCAGGAGAAGAACCAGACATAATGCTTAAATTGACCAATTGTAATAATGGTATTATAAGATAATCTATATTATCTTCCAGCAATTTGGTGGAAACGCCATCGTGACTCAGGGCAAAGTTACTTCACAAGCAAAATGTCTGATGTCAAATTCAGTAACAGTGAGCAAAGTGAAGTGACTGGCTGACCTGTATAAGTTATCATCAACCACAACAGTTTCAATCATCAACCACAACAGTTTCACCAGGATCAATATAATTGGTCAGATGTTGCTCCACAGCAAAAAAGGAGTTAAAATCATTAGAAACTTGTTTAATTGTTAAACAAGTATTAGGAAAATATTTTTAATAGGAAAAGAATCTTTCCGCGCAACCCTGCCAGACAGCTCATTAATTACCCCCTCAAATAAATTATGATTTGTACTAAACTGATTAAGTTTTATTCAATAATAATCCCTCTTAGCTTTCTTCAAAGGATTTTCTCTGGCATACCCGCACAAATGTTGTATTCTTCATGTTAATGACTTTTTCTTTCTTGAGAAGACTAGGTACCGCGTAATATATTAAGCAGTACTGTATTCCTTTGTTGCAGAAGCAAAACATGCATACCATGACAACTAGCTACTCTTCCAGTTTCTAGTGTATATAAATCATGTTGATATTATTAACTCTTCAAATTGTGGCTTTTTTTACTATGGCCTTTCATTCATTTTTATTGTATAAATATTTATTTAAAGTTCATTGAATGCATTTTTAATATATCCAGTTATTTTAATGTAATGTGCAAATATTTATATCTTTTAAATCTATACTCTAAATAAATAATAAAAACGTGTCCTCCTACTCTCTTGAAAAAGTTGTCTGTGCTACAATAATACAAACACTGATCCTGTCAACTTCTAGAATCATACCAGGGACACCGTTTACTTAGGGTGGGCCCTACACCACTGTCACAGACCAGTGCCTCTACACAGTTGCATAAAAAGTTACCAGCCCGATCTTGATTCAAACTGATGATCCTAAGCGCTGTACCTTACCACAGTACAACACTTTAGACCACTTGTCTGTTTTACCACCATTGGTGACTCAGTATTTTTGCGTTGATAGACCATGACAGACTATGGATGTTAAAACACACCAAAGGGTTAGTAAATATAATATTATAAACCTTAATAGCGGAAAGGTAAAATATGGCTAAAATTTAGCCATATGGCAATACAGAAACATATAAACATGGATAAATTTAGCCGTGGTTTGTTACGAGGATTAACATATCCTACACAAAACTTTGAGATTAGTGTTACATTCAAGTGCCTTCCAGCTGTCTCTCTGGCAAAAATATATGCAAATTTGTTTTTGTGGTTAAAAGTTGCTGTTATTAATTACATTATAATGGCTGCTAATTGCCGAAACAGTAGGTTTCCGTTATTTTTGGAGAAAAAAATTATCAAAGACCTAAATACTTTTCAAAATTTGTATTCATTATAGAACAAAAACACATAAAGGAAATAAGTTAAAATACTTGTTGATCATATTACAAGTGTGAAATCGGTTTTCAGACTTTTTTCAGTAAAAAACTTTTCACTCATAAAAAGGTAATTCTCTACTATTATTAGTCAACCTCAAATCTTTTCATACTTTGATCAAACATTTTTTGGATGCTGAATATCAATATTTAGTAAAAATTAAGTGTCGGAAACATACAGGGTGTCTTAAAAGTCCCACCCCCCATATTAACTTTCTTTTGAATACAGATAAAGTGATTTACTTCTGGGAATGTTTATATGACCAACTAAGGAGTTTTTTTATGTATGCAAATATTTTACACCCCTTCTCAAAAGGGGGTAGTTTGGGGGTAAGTCAAAATGTTTAAATAGGAACCCCTATCAAATGACACATCATTTTAAAAGTAATATTAAAAAAAGAAGAATGGCGGGAACTAGAAGTCTCTAACATTAGTCTGTCAAATTTGGTGGCAGTTTAAAGTTGGAATTATTTCATAAAGCCCCCTAAGTAATTTTAGAACGGGAAAAATGGTCAAAATGCTGAACACTCACCTCAATTTCACTCAGATGAGATGCTCGAAATGGCTGCCATGAACTTCTTGACAGTAAAAAAGCCTGGATTGAAAACCACGTCTCACATTTTGTAAGATTTCAGGCGTGATAAGGTGGCAGGCCTCTTCGATTCTTGTCCTTAATTCATCGAGGTTTGCGGGCTTTGTGTCGTAAACTTTACTTTTGAGGAAACCCCAAAAGAAAAAATCCAGAGGTGAAAGGTCAGATGAACTTTAGGCCACTCTACCAAAGTGCCACGTCGGCCTATCCATCTATCGGGAAACGTTTGGTCTAGGAATGTCCGGACAAGCCTATTGTAATGTGGAGGGGCACCATCTTGCTGAAATACAGGCTCATAAGTACTTTGTACTACCTCATTTATTGCTAGGACAATGCCGTTCCGTAACATGTCCAAGTATTTAACGCCAGTTAAATTACCATCAATAAAGAATGGCCCAATAACAGAGTTTCCCAAAATTCCAGCCCATACATTTAATTTTTGTGGCTGTTGCGTATGGGCTTCAACCATCCAGTGGGGGTTAGCCTACTGTTTGCCCAATAACGGCATTTGTGCCGATTGACTGTCCCATGCAAAGAGAATGATGCCTCATCACTAAAACATATCTGTGATATTAAATTATTATTCTCTTCAATCTTCTGCAACATTTGCTCACAAAACTGAAGTCTTCGGTCAGGGTCGTCTTCATTTAATTCTTGATTTAACTGTACTTTGTACGGGTGGAACGTGACGTTTTAACACTTTATGAACAGTATCTTTTGAAATTCCAACATCAAGGGCAGTGGACCGGAGAGATTCATGTGAGTTTGCAGCATAATTTGCTAAAACTTGAATTTTTTCTGTCGCAATGGCAGGGCGCCCTGATTGTGGTGCATCTTTGACACTAAAGTTTGTTGAAAATTTGTTTACTAAACGTCTAATGTATGCCCTGTCTACTGGTCTATCCGGATAGGCAGCATTAAATACACGAACTGCTTCATGAACATTTCTCCTAGCTTCCCCATAGAACAATATCATCTCTACTTTGTCTTCACTTGACCAAGCCATTTTTATTAAATACGAATAAAAAGAAATTTAACACAGTAACTGAACTAAAAGTGTTACACGTACTAACTAGTAACCTAATAAGAGATAAGGAAGGAGCCACTGGTATTCCCAGGTTGCCCTACTGGACTTCGGTCAGACAAACCAAAACCAAATAAATGCTATGTTATTTGTGGTTTTTGGTGTTTGTTGATTCTTGTAATAACTTGTTTTATGATTAGGAGTCATCAGTTCTCAAAACTAACTGGTGGGTGAATGTTTTGTCTGCCTTACAACAATTTTAAATGTAACATAAGCTGCGGGGGTTTTATGAAATAATTCCAACTTTAAACTGCCACCAAATTTGATAGACTAATTTATTTATTTATTTATTTATTATTTATTTATTATTATGATTAACGGCATATGCCTATTTAACAAAATTGTATACAAGAAAATTCAGGCTAAAAATAGAGAACAGAAAAATAGAAAACAGAGGCTAATAAATATGGAAATTATCAGTGCTTAAGAATTAGTTGGATAACAATATACAATTGAGAACAATCAAGTTAACATGTACACATATAAATACATGCAATAAATATACAATAAATTCAACAATTTGTGTTGACATAGTAGAAGTGACATAAGCGATAACAAGGATAAATATTTTGTAAATGCAACATAATAATATCTAACAAATATGCAAATTCTAACACGAAAATATAAATAAACACACATAACATGATGAATGGTTTGACAATCAAGATGACATTAGACTGCAATGGGTGTGAATGAATAGTAAAAAATATTTGAATGAGTGTGATGAAATAATAAGTTACAACATGAGCTATAGCTGGAGAAAGACTCAAGATTCATCATTCTCTCCCCGGGTGATCATCTTCTTGAACCACTAACTAATGTTAGAGACCTCTAATTTCCGCCATTCTTTTTCTTTTAATATTACCTTTAAAATGATGTGTCATTTGATAGGGGTTCCTATTTAAATATTTTGACTTACCCCCAAACTACCTCCTTTTGAGAGGGGGTATAAAAATGTTCATACATAAAAAAACTCCTTGGTTGGTCATATAAATATTCCCAGAAGTAAATCACTTTATCTGTATTCATAAGAAAGTTAATAGGGGGGGGGGGGTGGGACTTTTAAGACACCCTGTAGAGTTAATATCATTAGTGATACATTAGTACAAACCGAGGCCACCCATATTCATCGAGCTGCGGCAGTAATGGTTAGGTTATCATAGACTATTGTAGAATATGTTTTTACAAATTCTGCTGACTGAAAAGTGGTTTGCGAAAGTGAAAATATGTTGTTACAGGTTCATTCTACAATATAATAACCTAACCATAACTGCCGCAGCGTGATATCTCCAAAATGTCAGTGATAGCGTATGGACATTAAACCTTCTTATCACTTTGCAACGTGAACGATTGCTTTCTGACACCTAATTTTGACTAAATATTGGTATCTAGCATCCAAAAAATGTATTGTCAAGGTATGAAAAGATTTGAGGTTGACTAAGTAATAATAGAGAATTACCCAGAAAACTATAGCATATTCTTGACTCATTTCAAATAGTTTTGTACTTTAGTTTGGTGATATTACCAATATTTTTCCATTTTTCTTATTTTTCCCAGCTTTTCCGCTGAAAAGTTCCCACTAGATTCTTGTTTCCTAGATATTAAATAATCATGAAAAATATGCTCAGCAGAAAACTAACTTGGTCCCTGTTTTTCCTAAGCCTCCAATATTTATTAAACAACAGAATACTGTTCAGATAAAATTACTAATAAACTTGTATGTAAGTTTTGTAAACCAGCTACTTAGGGACAACTTGTTATGGAGATTGTAAGATGATAGCAGGTCCTCTTATACCATTGTGGCGTCCGCTCAAAGGTTGCAATTGGCGTGGATACTATTAGAGGGGGTGTCCATGTTGGGTGGTATTCAATGATATTGTGTAGGGGAGGGAACTGAGTAGGCCTATCAGGTGTGTCAATTTGCTGAAAGTCAGACCAATACAATACTACATGGTTCAGATAAAGCTATATATCACTTAAATGCCCCGGCTGTTAGGCTATTAATAAATGGCCTTTTCTGAGTAATCATTCATATTCACCTTAAAATATGCACAAAGTTGTGTCGGCTCATAGGTTAGGCCTATGTAAGAATAAGTAAGCTTGTAATGGACCAAAATTACCCCAGTCATAAAGCGAATTAGGCCTGGCTGACCTAGGATCAAAAGGGAATTTTCAATTACACAATAACCCGTCATAAAGCGAATTAGGCTTGGCTGACATAGGATCAAAAGGGAATTTTCAATTACACAATAGGGCCTATAAGCTAAAGATACAGCGAGATAGTTTCTTTTTGAAAAATTATGTAGGCTACCTTATTTATTTCAGCCTAAAATCGTTATAATGCCTTACCTCATAAAACCACTCTGATTTATAATTTTTTGTCCAGGTGTGAAAAAATTTGGGGAAATATTATCACTGGATATAATTGAATCAACTCTTTGACATGCTAATCTAATAACAGCTTGGTCGGTCATGATAATTAGAATGAATATTAGCTTACTTAACAATATTTTATAACCACAAAAAGTTTATCGCTGTAGGTGTCATGTAGCGAGGAAACAAAATACAATTAACTTATTTATATTCCTCATAAAAGTTACATAACCTAACTTTAAGCTTGTATCAACAACACAGATCGCTAGTGTGGCCGGTTGGGGTTGACCATCAACATCAACAGAATAGAACTATACACACACAGTAACACAGATACTTCTCTGACGGCTGGCACTATGCCATTTTTGATGTTTTTTTTCTGTAAATGCAAAGATGAAACAATTTTTTCACGTTATGTTTGATGTTAGTTACACCATAGACCTTCTTTTATAGAAGGTCTATGGTTACACTATGTTTATTACACTAAATGTTACTTATTTCTTTGTTGGTGGGCTTGAAGAAAGATAATTATATTTTCTTAAACTGGCTTTTTCTCTCCAAAATTTGACTTTTAATCTGAATATTTTTATATCTAATCTAGTTTGACTTCTAATTTAAACAATTTGAATTGTTCTCAAAAGTTGTAAGTTGTTGTAAGTTGTTCTCAAAAAGAACATTGTAAGTCAGGGCAACCAAAGGGTTGTTTCTGACTCAGGTTAATTACCCTGAGGAGATTTACTTATTGTTCAAATTTTATGAACGGATTATATATATTTATTTATTTATCACTAATGTTTGTGTAACAAACTTGTATACATGGACAGAGCCCTGGCTGTTGGGCTATTAATAAATTGCCCTTTCTGAGGAACAGTTGAACTCAGTTAGTAACCAGACTACACTCATCCACACTCATCCTACAATCATATAACCATTCATATTCGCCTTAAAATACCAACAACGTTGTGTCGGCGTCTCATATGTTAGAATGTAAGTACAACTCCCTAATATAAAAAATGGGTAGGCCCAATAAACTGTATATTTTTATAAGTACAATACATGAGCTGCAATATGTATATTTCACTTTATTTATTTGAGTATATTTCATATGTCTTCCTATAACAAAAATATAGGGAAAACATCTTTTTTCATAAACCAGAAATAAAAAAAAAAAATTGGGTGTGCGTCGGACCACACGGTGGAAGTTATACTTCTTTGGCCATTCTCATAGACCCACTCACGCACACAAACAGACAGGATATATAAATGAAATATAAGACATTTTTCAGTATTATTCAATATATTTATCTTCAATATATTATACGTGACTTCATTATTATATTATACACCTATATTTATTTGTTTATTTATTTATTTCAACGGCAATGCCATTACATACATAAATTTGATGACAGACAAAAACAATAATACAATAAATACAATGTGGTACAATTTAGTACAGTACAAAGAAATATAATAATTGAGTAATAGTATCAAAAGAAAAACAAGCCAAAAAGTGCTATGACTAAGAATATAATATCTTAAAGTAACAATTCCAACGTTTGCCTGTAGATAAAAACCCAAAAGTAATTAAACAAAAAGTAAACAGCCATAATAGGTAAGAATATGTAACAACAATAAATTAAGAGGAATGAAATAATATCAAATACAGTAATTTCTATTTAAAAAATAACAACAATAAAGTGTGATTAACAATAGTGATAAATTATATAATAAATAGATAAAATAATAAATAACACAACAACAAAATAGGTTGCTAAATTAACTAAATTAACATGCGTAGCGTTTAAGTATTGTAGACAATGTGCGTATGTGTGCCAGCGTGCGTTTGTGTGTGTGTGTGTGTGTGTGTGTGTGTGTGTGTGTGTGTGTGTGTGTGTGTGTGTGTGTGTGTGTGTGTGTGGTAAAAGTGGATAACAAGTGTGGAGGTAATTAGGGAGGTGTGCTAGGTAGGTTGCATTGTGGAAAGTCCTATGTTGTGGAGGCAATCCATTTCCGTTTTAAAGTGCTAAGACTGTCATTGAAGAAATCCACTTCAACAGGGACGGAGTTTCCAAGTTGATGCAGTCTTGCCACAGGTCCAAACTTCAGGTAGTTGGTACGGTGGTGTTTGTGGACGTAAAGCTCCGTTGACCTAGTGATGCGTGGTAAACTCAATCTTGGAGAGCAGAGCAGGACAGTCGATGTTCCCATTTATCAGCTTGAAAAGGAAGGAGAGGTCAGCAAGATCACGCCGAACTTCAAGAGGGCAAAGGTCAAGTTGCTTCATCAAATCTTCAACAGGAACATCGTAGAACGAAAACCCCAATCTTGAACCAACAAGTCTAATAAATCTTCTCTGTAGTCTTTCCAATCTGATGGTGTGATGAAGATAGAATGGTTTCCAAACAACAGAGGCATACTCAAGATTAGGACGCAGAAGAGATCTATACAGAGTTGTAATGGAGTGTATGGATAAACCACTTCTAGCAGCTCGTGATAGAAGCCCCAGTAGCCTACTAGCTCTGCCAGAGATTACATCAATATGACGTTCAGGAGAAAGAGTTTGACTTAAATGCACTCCCAAATCCTTGGTAAACTGAACATGCTGCAAACTAGTGCTCTGGATACAATAATCAGCTTTGAGATTAGTATCACCTCTATGAAAGGACATTACCCAACATTTAGACTTATTAAGCTGCATAAGATTGTCTTCACACCACTTAGCAACACCATCCAGTGACCGCTGCAAAACATTGCTGTCCTCGACTCTGTCAATAACTCTGAAGAGCTTAATGTCATCAGCGAAGAGTAGAAAATTGCTCTCAATGACCTCACCAATGTCGTTTATAAACAGGTTGAAAAGGTAGGGACCTAATAGGGAGCCTTGAGGAACCCCTGATTTGACACTGAAGGGATTAGAAAAGCCACCACCAAACCTGACTATGGATGATCTCCCTGTCAGATAGCTGTTCAGCCAAGATAGTAGAGGGTCAAAAATGCCATAAGACTCAAGCTTAGATATAAGCAAGGAGTGGCTAACCTTGTCAAATGCCTTGCTACAATCTAGGTACACTGCATCTACTTGAGAGTATTTAGCAAAGGCAGCCAGAATATATTCCTCATACTGGACAAGATTAGTAACAGTCGAGCGGCCACTAGTAAAATTATCATTATCAGTAATTTCTTCGATTAACAATCGATTAATCGATAGTTCTTAAAAATTTGTTCTTACTTTTCAGCGTGACGCGGTTTCTCGACCAACATCCCATCCCAAAGTGTCTAACGGGCGCAAAGAAGTATAACTTCAATAATTATAGCAATTTTACAACGTAATCAAAAAGAATTCAAAACTATTGTACTGGGTCGGTAATTTGAAGACAATGATAAATAATATGTCATATTTACAAACAAAAAAGAATTTTTTTTTAATAAGGATTTTTGTTAAATTACCCATGTAAATAGCATAAAAATCCCTGGCAGTATAAACCTAGAGCATTGGCAGCTGTAGGATTAATTGACTGTTGATCGCTTGTTTAGGTTGGCTATTATTAGCGATAATATGATTAACCTAGAACATTTTCCTTCTAGCAACTTTGAAAATGATTTCAAAGCACCATTTTTCGAGTAAATAATTGATTTCTTGCCATAACGTTCTCTTCCAAATTTTTTATTTGACTAAATACAAGAATATTTCTCTCCAACTGTTATTCTCGGTTTGTATCGTGATTTCATATACATTATTTAGCCCCTGAGCTGTTCAATCAAATTGTAAGAGAAAATTACTTACTTATTCCGTCGTACAGCTCCTGTGTGAATAGTATAAATTTTATACTATTCACATTAAGTATAAATGTGAATAGTATAAAATTTATATACTATTATATAAATTTTATACTATAATAGTATAAAATTTATATATACTATTTATATATGTTTTTATTTCTTAACAGGAATAAAAACCAATTAAATAAGTATGAAAAAACTGGAATTTACAAGTTGAAATGCGCTGAATGTCCAAGTATTTATATTGGCCAAACCGGACGAAGATTTATTACCAGATTCAAGGAACACCTACCCAACCCTAAATTAGATAAACAAAAATCGACATTTGGACAACATTTATTTGATCACAATCATTCGCTTGAGGCAATGGACAATAGTTTGGATATCTTACATGTATGCAGTACAGGAAGAAAGATGGACACGCTTGAAGAATTCGAGATTTACAAAGCATTTAAAAATAACAATATTAATGAATTCATCATAAATGATAAGCTACAATTTAATTCAAATGTAATCTTCAATGGCCTCATTAATGGATTTAACTCAAGTCACCACAGATCAGCTGTTCTCTGCCAAACTGATAACAACAAGAACACGCCTGGTTAGCACAACGACTTGTCTCGTCCAGTACTGCAGACAAAGTGATGCGTACCATCATACGTACAGTCATGACTGGCCCGTCGTTAGTGTTCGTCCGTGAGAGTTTAAGTGTATTAATTATGTATATGTACTTTGTGTTTGTGTAATTTTATCTTGTGACTAAACCTATTAGGTGGATTGATCTTCACTCGATGACCAGCTGAGGATGCCGTACTTACGGTGAAACATGTTCTGAATTTTATACTATTCACACAGGAGCTGTACTGAATTTTATACTATTCACACAGGAGCTGTACGACGGAATAAGTAAGTAATTTTCTCTTACAATTTGTATCGTGACACTATTACCTACCCTATTCCACTGAGCCGTCGGCACAAGGTCCTCGTCAAGGAGTTAGTCTAGCCCTTGTGTTAGCTTGGACCCACCAGTCTTAGAGATGGTCGGGCCTTATGAGCGTGAAAGCAGAATTTTTTCCTAAAACCACTACTTAGTATGTATCATTAGATGCAAATTTATTACTGATGAGCACAAATATAGATACTATTTTCAATGGATTCCATTCCGGAGACGTCTGCACGGGAACAAAATTACAACAGTTCTTCAACGGGTTATTGATGACTGGAGTTATAAAACTTGTAATATGTAGGAAGTGTTATTGCGGTTTAAAAATAACAAGTCACCAAGGGCTAATGAAGCATTCCCCCTTCATAATGAAAATGTTTTACATGTTTAAGCACTTTTCACCTTGAACCATATTTTTTCACAAATGAAATATATTTTCCAAGAGTTTGAAAAATCAATTATTAAACCTAAATATAAGAAAGGTCACTCAAAGACCTGAAACATTTATAAATCTATATATCTGGTGTCTGTTTTCTTGAAGATATTTGAAAAGATCACGCTGATAAAGTTGTGGGATTTTCTCGATTTGACGAAATTTAGTAAAAAGCAAACACTGATTCATAAAAAAACAAGTCTTCGACAGCTATGTTTGATTTCATTAGCATTGCAATACCTAAATTAGCTAGACTCTAAGAACTACTCAGCTGGGATATTCTTTGCTTTGAGTAAAGCCTTCAACCATAGTTGACTACGGCTTGTTACTACAAAGCGTTGGCGATCTGGGATGGCAGTGTGAGATTTAGCCTAAGATAGTATCTTTAATGAGGGTGCCATATGTACATGTAGTTGATGATGTAGGACAATTCTACTCCTCTTCAGAGACCTCGATCGAGAGGGGTGTACCACAGATCTTTGTTTCTGTTTCTTTAATTCATAAACATCTTTCCCTCGTACAACTTTTAACTGCCAAACTCTTGTTTTTTGCAGGGTATATCTCTTTCCATATCCATTTCTAATTTTAGTAATTTGAAACAATCCATTATTATGCTATCGGTATTGTCCTGATTGGTTGTATTTAATAACTGAGTGTGTTAAGTGAAAGCCAAAAGTGAAGTGCACCTGAAGATGTAGGACTTCCTTTGAAACCGGTCGTGCTGAAAAATTTAAGATTGGCGGTAGAACAAAAATAGGTATTTATTTTACCGTCTATTGTTAATTTTGAACAAATTATGTTTTTGGAAGCTAATCAATAAACATCTCAAATTCTTTTACACAAAACAACAGTTTACCCACGTTATAGCATTATGTTCCTTGGCATTACAAACAAGAGTTCTTTATTTCAATCCAGTACAAAACTACAGCCTGTCGAAGGTTTATTAAATAGTTACGCTAAAAAAACAATGGTTCTGTTGACTCATCTGTTCGAACTTATGACCTTTGTACTTACTTTAAAAAAAAATAACGGTGGCCAGCACTTTGAACAATTTCTTTAAACTGTGTTCAACCCACAATTTTAATATATTTTTATTATTTTTACCTTAATATTAGTGTAAGTTGGAAATACCATAAATAGATTTGTTTTTCACATGATGAGGCTGTAGTTTTACACTGGATTGAGATAGAGACCTCTAATTTGTGGCATTGTACTTCTTTTATAAAGACCTTAAAAATGAGGTGTCACTTGATGGGGGTTTGCATTTGAAATTTTGGACTTGCCTCCCCAACCCCTCCCATTTTGAGTTAAGTTCTCATATTGTGCAAAAATCTTCATTAGTCATTACATAACTATCCCCGAAAGAATATTAGTTTGTCTCATTCCATTCAAAAGTTGTAGGAGAGGGGGACATTTCAGACACCTTGTATATGTGTGTGAATGTTTTTGAGTCTATACTGTATATAAATATATAATATTTTTATTCAGCAATGGTTGTATTTTCTTTTATAATTAATAGTTATTTGAACGCTAGTTTTAAATTTAGTTTAAATCTTATGTTAAAATGGAGTCTCTAACCAGGTATTGCTTTTAAGGCCCTAAATGTTCTTTCTTTTATAAATTTTTTTTTTTAGTTGCTAATTATTTATATTTAATTTAAGTGTTTTAGTTCTTTTTTATCTTTAAATTTTTAGTTTTTAAGTAGTCAGACCTGGCGTCAAAAGACATTTTTAGAGTAAGCAACATCTAATTTTGTAAAAAGTGTAGTTTTATTTTTTTGTATCTTTTATTTTGTTAAAAAAGTACAGTTTTATTTTTGATTATATGTTTTGTGTAATCTATATAGAGACAATAATTTATTCTTATTCAAATGCAATTTGTTGCGTGGTGCAGTATCTATGGTTACAGTACAAGACGCAGGGAGTGCTACCGCGTTCAGTGCAAAAAACAACAGCATTTGAACGCATGTCATCTCAAGCTGTTGTCAGGTTAGTTAACTCGCTCCTAGTAAATTTACAGTAAAAAAATCACCAAACAAAAAACAATTCAAATTCCGATTGAAAGGCCTATTGATGACTAAAGCGTTTTATTCTGTCGACAAGTGTATGTCATGCTGCTGTGAACAACAGATTATAACATCAAAATATACAGGATGTCCCTAAAATACCTTTCTAAACTTAAGGATATGTCAAAATAAAAAAAAGTTTCTATAAACATAGGTTCTAAAATGATTTTCCCCTCTGTCTGATTGTGTATTTTAACCCTAGAACCGGTTAGCCTTTTTGTCTCAACTGCTAAGCTTTAAATGGCGAATTCGCAAGGATTTTTTCTTAAAAAATACATAAATAACACAATGCATTAAGAGTTATATATCATTTTTTCAGTACAATACAAGGAATAATAAAGTGTAAAACTAAAACTTACCAAATAATTCCATGTTTCCTTTGTTGTCCAAAGTATAAAAAAATTTGTTATTTTCACACATACATTGGATCCTTATCTTTTAGTTTAATTAAAAATTAAAGATAGCAAAATAGTTCAAAATGTGTTTTAGATTGAAAATATATACTCTTATTGATTAATCACACATATATTATAAAAAATTTTCTTCATGTCCGACAACATACAATGCAAACAATCACTACTAGACTGTTATTTCAGCTGGAACAGAATATTAGTAGTTTTCAAATCTGCCAACATAAATTTTTGAGAAATGAAAATAACTTCACTATGAATGATTATTACTGTATGGTTTTCGTAGAACAAAATGTATAGTACACATATATTTGCACGGTGCCAGTGAAATAATAAAATTAAAAATACTTGACATAGTGTGTCTCAATCAGGACGCTAGCGGTTGAACATGGCAGCGTAAATGAATCATGATCAAGATGCATAGCGGTTCTAGGGTTAAAGATAATGTTGTAGCTCAAGAAACAATAGAGTTAGAGGCCTTAAACTTGGTATAAAAGATAACAATATTATATACTTTTAACAGGTCTCAGTAATTTAAAAATATATTTCAATTTTGAAAAAATGGCAACAATTTAATATTTTAACTGACAATAACTAAAAAACTTTTAGTCTGACTTAACATTTACAAAAAAATAAAAATTTTAATGGCTTCATTAAAAATCCAACGAGCGCTAGTTTGTTAAAATCCTACCATAAGTAACTGAGAAACATGCATTTCATCAAAACAAGGTATGTTGCTTTTCAGCAAGACACTGCTCACAAGAGCCATTGTTGGAATAATTTTTAAAACTTGTTGCTTACATTAGGTTATTTTACATTTGGTTAGGTTATAACCACATAACTTCAACTTTACAAGCTGTTCAGACTACACAAATATTAATGTCCGAATTGCTCTTTAGTCATAACAAATTTCAGTATTGTATTAGATTGACAAACTATGTAAAAAATAATAAATGAAATGAAAAATCTATTTATTCCTTGATAACATATAAACAAAAATACATGAAATTGATTCCCCACATGGGCGGCTGCCTGTGTGTGGGGAAACGAGTCCAGAACAGTCGGAATGTTATCGGCCACTACTACTAAAGAGCATAAAGAACAGTATAAACTTAAAACTAGTGTGATATAAAATAATATCAAATATATGCATGCGCAATAAGAAGGGACAAATAAGCAATCAATATTTATTGTATCAGGAGCTATCATTAGCAGAGACTTCACACCCACTCACCTACCATACAAAAATGCATTAACAGTCACATTTGCACGTACACACATCACTCCCCTATCACACACACAGACGCACCCTAACAAAAGTACACACTTACATCCACACAAGCATGCAAAAAAAAAAAAAAAAAAAAACACACACACACACGTCAGACAAATACATGTACACTCCCCATCGTTCTGAATGTGGGCTTTTGTGTGATAAACTTATATGTAGGAAAAACGAAATAACTATTAATTTCTACTCTACCAATTTCAAGAATCCAATGGTAGACAGATTTTTTATAAACATTTATGCTACACGGTAGAGGATTCTTAATGAGGCACGGCGCTTTCAAATAAACAATATAATGAGATGATTTATATCATTATTGTTTTAACCAATCGAGGTGCATTAATTCCGAGATTTGTAGAAGTACAGGTTAAATATGAGTGTTGAATCTGGTTGAACATGTTGTTTTTATTTTTGAAAATGTACATCAATAAACTTCTAATATACAGTTGAGATAAATTTAGAAATTTGAATTCATCAAAAAGTAAGTCCATTAGGAAACGTCGATTTTTTTGTAATGCTGATTTGATTATTGTCTTCTGAGTTATTTCAAGGTGTGAAAGAATAGTTTGGAACCATCCACCCCAAGCTATAATTCCATATTGAAGCTGAGATTGTATATAGGCATAATATACAGTTTTTAGTAAATCCGGTTCAAGTAACCTATTAAGATAAGTAAAGATAAATATGAATTTCCAGAGTTTATTCCTCAGATAGTTTATATGACTCGACCACCTCATGCGGCTATCGAAAAACAATGCCCAAATATTTGTATTCATTAACAAACTCCACGCATTCACACAATCACGCTGTCCTCCACATGTATGCAGGCGCAGATTGTAATCTACTGGATCGCAGTTGGCTCTTAAGGAAATAGGCAAACATTTTGTTTTAGAAATATTAACAGTGAGCCGACATGTTCAAACCAACACTTGACAGTGAACAGACCGCGCTCCGCCAATCCAAAAGCCTCCCTTCACCTGTCGCCTTCAAACAAAATGGCAGTATCGTCAGCATAGAGAAATATTTGGCCCCCAGCTAAATTTATTTTACCTAGATTATTTACAAATACTAAGAACAAGAGAGGACCTAACGAAATTCCTTGCAAAACACCATACTCTATTTTTTTTATTTGAACTAAACGGTCATAAATTGATACTGTCTGATACCGATCACTGAGATAGCTTCCAAACCAATTTAATGCTGTGCCCCTTACCCCTATGCATTCTAGTTTTTCTATCAACAAACCCCTGTCTACACTATCAAATGCTTTGGCAAGGTCTATGAAGACAACTAACGATTTTTTTGTTTCGCTCAATAGTGTTATGTATATTTTTTGTAACCAAGAATAAGGCGTCATTTAAATTATGGTCATTCTGGAAACCGAATTGATTTTGAATAAAATATTGTGATCGGTTAGGAATTATTCAAATTGGCATCTTACGCTTCTTTCGATTAGTTTAGACAATAAACTAGTTAAAGTAATTGGTCTGAAACTGACACATTGGTCCTTTGGACTACCTTTATATATTGAAATCACTTTACCAAGTTTAAAAATAGATTTGGGAAAACACCCTGATTTATACTTAAATTACATGAAGTAATGGGAGTTTTACGAATTCAAAAAAAATTTTAATTAGAGAAGCCTGAATGTTATCAGGGCCAGGAGCTGAATTACCCTTCATGCTTGAGACGCAAATTTTTAGTTCAATATTAAACGGTTGCTTTTTCAAAATATTAGAATTTAGTTATTGTTTATCTGAAATAGGTCAACAGACAATACAAATAAATATAGCCAAGCTATTTACTACTTATAGGTCTTGTAGGCGTGAAAAGAAAAAAGTAACGGTGGCCAACACTATGAACAATTTCTTTAAAATTTGTTCAACCCACAACAATTTTAACATATTTTTATGAATTATTATTCTTTTTACCTTAATATTAGTGTAAATTGGAAATACCATAAGTAGATTTGTTTTTCACATGATTTATTTCGTCAACTATTTACTTTTTTATGCCTGCTTATGCTACAAGTGGTTAATAGCCTGAGTGCATTTGTATTTTCTGTTGTCCTGTATTGTTCATTCATAAGATGCCGATCGTCAAGATATGGGCAAATATGAGTTTATAATAAAACTAGGGGACATCTCTGCACACCTCGCATGCCAACCCCGTCGTCACTCCCTGCGCTCATGAGGTAAGCTCGGCCTACGGCCTCGCCTGAAAACTTTACCTTTAGCCCCTTTGAGGAACTCGGCCTCACCAAGGCCTAATACAGTCCCATTTGTTTATCTCGACATGTCGCCTTGTGAGAAAGTTCAGTCTACTGCCTCGCATGGATTTTTAACCAGTATGACCATCAATTTTGGTTTTTGGAATAGTGGAGCCCCTAACCATAATCTTTTCTAAAATCTGATGGTAAATTAGTATTTAAGAGTAGAATACCTTTATTTTGATACCCCATTTGAGTCTATTAGTTGAACATTACTCAATTTTGGGTTTTGGAGCAGATTTTATTTGGGGGGGGGGGGGCAGAACCCTTAAACATTGTCTCTTCCAACATATAATGGTATAATGTAATTTATGAGATAAATACCTATAGTTTGATACCCCACTTGGAAGTTTTATTTTAGTATTACCTTTTTGCTGGCTTTAAGAGTTTTTTAGTTTTGGGAGCATATACCCCTGAATATTTACCCCTTTCAAAATCTTATGCTATATTTGGACTCAGGAAAAATAGCTTTAAATTGATACCCCACTTGAGTATATAAGATCAGTTTTTAAAAATTTTACATTTTCAAAATTTTCAGTTTTTGGGCCCCCGATACCCCAAATCTTTAAGGTTTTAAGCTGAAATTCATATATAAGGTGCTCATTTGTTAAGCGTATAGAACTGTGAAGGTTTACAAATTTTACTCAAGCTTTTTCTCAAGTTAGGTCGTAAAAAGTGCTTTTTTGTGATTTTCCCATTAGAAATACATTGTGGCAGTTTTGGGGTAAAAAAGGGCGCCATCTTGTATATGAGTGGAAAAGTAAACTTTTGTGAATTTCCTGGAGGTTTCAGACTGAGAGCTTCAATTCAAGTATACACTTTAAGGAGGTAGGACATCGGGAAATGGCTCAACATTTAGTGCCAGTGAGTCAGCCATTACATCGAACTTTATATGAGTTTATAATAAAATATTTAAATCTGATATTTTGAAAATAAATGTGAATTTATTGTTTTTAAATATATTGTCGATCTAACATAATTATTTGGAAATCTGCACTGACTAAAGAGCAATTCAAAGATCAATATTTCTGTAGTCTGAATAGCTTTTAAAGTTGAGATTATGTTATTGCAGTATTGTGACTATAGGTCGGCTGCTTTGATTGTGACCTAATTGAAGAACCTGTGTGAGAGAGATAAAGCTAGTCATTACAGTGAGACAGAAAATTTGTCTTCTCCCACCACTGAACTGAGTTGCCACAATACCACTTTAACATTTCGTTGTCATGGAAACGCAGTGGGAAGCTCCGCCTATTATGTCATCGTGCTAGGTGACCACTGGCAGGCAAGGAACATGGAGTGAACTGGAATCTAGTACAGCTGGAACATGACATAAGGGGAAAAGGACCTGAGATAAGAGTGAGGAATCGGCTGGTGTAGTCGGTTTGTTGACAGTACCAATTTATATTGAGGTTACATTATAATTTGTTTTGTGATATAATTGTTTTAAATATATATTTTATTTCAAATACTTATAATGTGATTGAAATCTTAAGTTTCCTATCTTCAAACTAAAATAATATTTATTATTACTTTCATTATATGCACTTTGTATGCAATTTTAAAAGGAGTGCTTTGCTAACTGCATAAATCGTGATAGATCGAGCAAGAACGTAATATTCAATTTCAATACGATTTATAATTTAAAATATAATTTTACTACAAAAATGACAATATACAAGATTATGGCTATATTATATCAACTTTTATAATTCAAGCAGTTTTCTCTACTACCATTAACATAACATACGAACAAAATGAGCGAAGGAGATGAAGTTCCACGCGTATCTTACCCCACCACAACTTCACCAGCTGATTGGATTGTGTCCGTTGTCCCCACTCCCAACACTGCCCCTCACGCCAACTAAAGGCGGAGTGGTGGAACACTTTCCCCTCTGCTGCTGAAGCCCCTACATGCACTAAATATACCATGTAGGTCGCTTTGTACCTAGTCCAATTATAGTTATGCGGTACTATTATATTGTAGTTAATGTCATATATAAACATTGTATTTAATTTGATTGATGTTGTCTACTGTCTGTTGCTGTAAAAGTGTAATTACAATACAACTATTATTTATTTACAACACAATATAGGGTATTAAGTAAACTATCTACAGCTATAAAACATCATTTTATTTTACAGGAAGTAAACTTTAGTCCCGTGTGTAGTTGACCGACCACAGAGGAGGTAAGTACTTAGGTGACATGGTATCAATGAAATGCTGCCGCCATCTTCTCTCAAGTAGTTCCACTCCTCCTTGGTTCAAGTAATGTTGGACAACTTTCAAGCCATGAGGAATGTAATTTTCACATTCCAAACTGAAACAATATATACAGCTAATAATAACTAAGTATACAAAACTAAGTTATGGTTTAATAACATATATAAATATATAACTCAGAAATGTTAATTTCACTGGTAGAATTAAAAAAACAATACATAAAACATGTAAGAACAACATTTACACAAGTTGAGTTAGCAAAAAAAATTACTTAAAATTCAAAAGAATTATTACATTTTATATATTAAATAAGATAGGAGATTAAAATATTTCTTTATTTATTTATTTATTCATAAGACGCCGATTGTCAAGATATGGGCAAATATGGATTTCAAATGAGTGTAGATGAGTGAATTTAGTCATTGTTTCAAACTAGGGCCGACTATTCCTTAGAAAGTGTCATTAATTAAATAGCCCAATGACAGATGAACAGCCTGGTGGTTATCAGCTGATTCTTCTCAATTATTACTAACTCTCAGGGCTTTAAGGGTGTTCATCCAGGCACTCAGTTGAGTGCTCCAAGGAATTAAATTCCAATTTTATCGCAACTTTTACTAAGAGCAGCTAACAGCGTGCCCTCCTCTACACACAAAGTGTTCCCCTTCTCCTTCGTCCCAGCCTACAAAGTGTACTAAAGTACATGACTCCCTAATTTATAGTAAACTCTGGCAATGAAGTTTTTATATGCAAGCCATATTTTTAAAATAAGTACCATTTTGGAATCCTTGGTATTTAGCCCATGCACGCTGAGTACCACTGTTGGCAAGCCATAGTCACCATTCGACTGTATATAAGGTTGCTTATGAGTGTTTAACTCTTGTACTTTAATTCAACAAAAAAATTGTCAACTTTTATCAACTTGCATTTTTTGCTATTAACTCTTGTAGCGCTATCGACGTGATTTATATACCACTAGAAACAGGAAGAGTTACATGTTGAAATGATGAACCGAATTTGGTTCTGAGAAGAAAGGAACAGTGGAAAATAATATGTGAATGTTTGTTGATTAAAGTGAAAGCCATTTCTTAACTGACGCAATGTTAGATGTGTTGTTTAGTTGTTTCCAGATTGCAATATATAATTATGGTGTTATTGTGTTGTAATTGTGCTAATACTTTATCTATGAAATGTTGTTAGTAACATTTTAAGCAAAATTTGTGTTCTTAATTGTTTTTTTAAGGCTATAGTCAAATTATGATTCTTAGGTTTTGTTAACACTTATTAACATAGATAATGCTCATAAGATCTATATTTTTGACGTTATTATTATTATTACATCATCTTAATATGTTAGGGTGTGTATATGTCATGTCATCATGTGTATATGTTAGGTAGTTCCACTAAACTTCATGGCTATGCGCAAAATAATTAAAAATTTTATTTCTTTGCCATTTATCATCCTAATTGACCCAATTTTTTTATATTACTTCTGGTATGAATACACAACCTATAAAAAATTATATTGAAGCTTTCTCGTGTAAAACAAAAAAATATGAACATGAGGAATACAAAAATTTATGTGCATGGCAGTAAAGTTCATCTCTCACCTACAGACCTCTCACCTGACAGTGAATAAAAACCAAAATAAACATTTCACAAATAAATTCATTTTATAGAGCATGTTTTCTTATAAACGTTAGTACTAACTAAAAGTCTATAGTGATTATTTAGGAGTTTAGCAAATTGTTGAAAATTATGTTACTATGGTAACAAATATTTGCATAATTGTACTACATACGATTATATAGTTATAATTATTTTCTCAACTCAAATAATACAAATAACATCTAAAACCTTCATGTTTTATGAAACTAAATAAAATTTGTAATATTTTGGATATCTTGGAATTTTTAATTTAATTATATTATATTGTTTTCTAGATGACCCATCCCTTATTTTTGTTTATAAAAATAATTGTCCAAGATATCACGAGTCATTAAACTTTTGTTCTTTCCCTAAAAGTGTAAAATTTTTTTATTATTAGATAGCCTGGTGCATTAGGGGTACAATGATTCCAAATAAAAGTATTGTTATACCAATTTTACTAATTTTAAAGATTTTTTCGACAACATGTCTGCAAATGTGTGAAAGATGACCGTATAGGAAATTCTAATTGACGGTTCGAAGGTTAAAATGCCTCCACCTTTTGAAAATGCTGCGAACTGTTAAGTATGTGTTTGATATGTTTTCTTAACACTAAAGACGTGAACGCAGCTGACAGTCGTCGTGCGATTTGTGAAGTTTATGGAGAAAACAGAATGTGATGGGGTGATTGAATTTGAGTGAGAGCTTTTAAAGATGGTCGTATGAATATGCAGGATGAGGAATGAAGTGGACAATCTTCACTCATTACTAATAACTTGGTGCAAAACGCTAATGAAAACGTCAGAAGAAACAGACGCTTTATAACTAAATCATTATGTAGTGAGTGTTTACAAGTGTCAAGCAGTATGATTCATAAAATTGTGACAGAACGTTTGAAGTACAGACAGTTAGTTATGCTTATGCTGTGTTCCCAAAATGCTAACGGAGAATCACGAAAACAAATGTTTGATCAGTTCTATGACACTCCAAGAGCGTTAGAATCATGCTGGTGACGATTTTTTAAACCAAATTGTTACTATTACAGATTTAACTATGAATGGCCTGTTTTCTTAAGCATTAAGAAAACTTTCACAGTGTATACTTCACAGCCGGCAACATTCTCAATCAGTGGGGGCATTTTAAACACTCATAAGCAACCTAACATACAGTTGAATGTATCCGTAATGGCAGCTATGGCTTGCCAACAGTTAGCGGTACATGCATGAATGCGTCGGACGCTGACCGCAGCCCTAAAAAGGCGGGGTTCCAAAACAGTACTTACTTTAAAACTAAGCCTTGTATTTTTAATATACTCTTTTAGCCATAGGAAATTGTACAAACATCAGACAAACATAGGAAAATTTGAATAGATATAATTTATAAAAACAATTATATTAGGTTACCCTTCAAAAAAATTAGTTCACCATATCTGCCCATAGAGTAAAGTGTACACAACTCAACCAACTGCGGATGATGAGTTAAAACAGATAATTTGGGGTGAAATTCACAGTATCCCAGCCGAGATGTTGCAGCGTTTCAAGGAGAATATCAACTGCAGATTTCTTGAATGCATTTGTACGGGAGGACGCCATCTCAAGAATATAATTTTTAAGAAACGATACAAACCATAATGTTTCTTAAATGGCAAGTTTTACTGTTTCAATTACCATAAATTACACAATTTTTATCCATCACTCTTAGTTTTCTTTTTTATTATTTAAAATTTCTCATTATTCTGGGTCAACCATTACAATAAGAATTATAATTACAATAAGAAGCACTTCGTTACATTTACTAATATAGTAGGAGAGGGAAATCAGGCATCAGAAATCTTGCCTGGTTTCAGTGACTTCAAGCAAACCAAAGTTGAACAGCTCATTTCAAATTAGAATTGCAAGGAAATACAATTTGTATACAACCACAAATCAAACAGTACAAGATCAATTAATTCAATAAATAATAATATTACTGAAGATAATACAAGTAATCGGAAACTTCACATCATTGGTGACAGCCTTAGATGTTCACATGTTGAAGGGTAAACTACCTCAATTTAAAAGTTACCAGTTATGTATACTACAGTGCTTGATCATTAAATTAAATCAAATAAAACACAATACACAAAAAACAAATACAGACACTCATAACACAAACCTTCAGTGCCACTGACCACTGACAGTTTGATTAGGTTAGGAGAGGGACTGACTCAGTTTCAGCTGTCCCTGGGTAAGTGGCAGTGGTGGGGGTAGTGTGCACAGAGTTTTTTACATAGTTTACATACAACAGTTTGCTGGAAGGGGGGATATGTGGTATATCTGATGTTGAGATAAGGATGTTCACATCACTTAGTTATCCATAGCTAGGCTAATTCCATTCTTCTGAGTTGGTAACTATCGACATGGAATAGAAGGAATATGACTACTTTTGTGATGTAGTAACACTTTGATAAAAACTTAGGTTAGTGTAAACAATTAATAATTGAGTTATTAATTAATTTAGTCCACACATTATTTTTTGCTATGGCAACTTTCTAAAAGCAACAGATGCGGGGTGTAGTGTAGTGCAAAATAAATGCTGTCTTCAAAACATTAGCTATTCAATTAAATACTACTAATAAACATGATAAGTGACTTATGATTCATCAGGAACCGTAGTTTTGTCAAATGCTAGTAGTAGGGGTGTGCGAGTAGTGATTTTTGAGTTCGAGTCGAGTCGTTGGCATTTTTTCTCGAGTATCGAGTATTTTCGAGCGAGTATTTACAGAAAGATTTCCTGTTCACCCAAGGCAACTGTAAAAGGCAGACACCATCCTAAGCCTGTGTTAAGTTTTGCCAGATTCATAAATATATACGTCTAAACTGAACACAATAATTTTGATTTGTTGTTTGTAACTGTAACATTTGATAAATAAAACTTTTTACTTCCTGCCTTCCGATACATTCATGTGGCATTGTTTTGTTTAACCTTTTTTCATAACTAATATGATGAAAGAAACTAAGAAAGTATATTATTAATTGAAACAACGTGGATTATAAAGATTTAATCTGTTCACTCATATTACAGATCAGCTTTTCTATGCAAGCTAATTATACTGTTTCACAGCCAGGCGATATGTTTATCTGGTGGTTCAGTTTAAAGTGTACTGCGAAAATGTAGCAAAGCTTGTTGGCAAAAGCTGCATCTAACCTAACTGATGCTAAAATTCAGGCGTCATCACCAAGTGCAGTCATTTGCTTTCAGAATTGCCTCCTCTCAACAAAAATTGATTGTGTACACGCCAAGAAGAGTGGATCTGTATTCTGTGGGTATTCAATTCAGTAATAACAAGGTTACAACTAACCGGAAATAAGCTGTGAATTATATAATTAAATTTGAAAATCTGGATGACAAAGACTGTAGTTCAATCGATTGATAATAATAACTAAGCAGGTATACTAAAAATAAATTTTAAAGTCGCTTAGGATGAATTAGTTTTTAAATTATGATAGGTAATGAAATGTGTGCAACATGAAACTATTTCGATACAAATCAAATCAAAATTTCTTTATTGCCTTTAAACTTTACAAACATTGGCATGGGTCACATCAAACAATACTTAAATTTACAAAGAAATACAACTAATTAAATCAAAGTTGCTTAAAACTGTTAAAACTGCTTAAAACAAAATTATGCACATAAGCTATAATTTAAATAAGCTTGAACACTGTAGTAGGTTTTGCCTATCAAGAATTCTTTCAGACCCCTCTTGAATTCACTGACTGAATTTACTTTCTTGAGATGGTTTGGTAGGGCATTGAATAGCTTTATGCAGGAGTAATGGGTGCTTCTTTGAAAAAATGTTGTTTTATGTTTAGCACATTCAGTGCGCGTCCCGCGGAACCGCGGGGTGAGCTGCTCTGTAGAGGTGCGCACCACGCGGTTCCGCGGGGCAGTGCAACGGACTGGTCTACTGCTCAGTGTGAGCTCAGCATTGGGCCGGGAAACATCGTGTTCGGTGAGTGTACAGTGTTATTCCAACTCGACCTTGGCGTGGAGTTCGTTTCAGATTCCCGCTTTTTCAGTCTGTGCTAACCGCGTTTATTGACTTGCGAGTTTGCTTACGTGTTTGTGCTCTTATTATATTGTGTTGTATATATTATTTTATTCTTTTACATTTGTTTTGTTGTTTTATATTACGTTTTATAATGGCTGCTGCTAGAGAAGCTGAAAACATTTCCAGTGATGATACTGTCTCGGATTCTGGGAGTGAATCAAGCGATTCTCAATCAAGTTCAGACAGTGAACTTGACAGTGATAATTTTAATCCAACATGGTCAAATGCAACTGCAGGACTTAGACGCTTTCCTTTTACGGGAGATAATAGATTATTAGTGGACATACCGGGTAATAATACTCCTATCGATTGGTTCTGTCTATTACTAGACAATCAATTTCTTGAGACAATTTGTCGTGAAACGAACAAATATGCACTTGAGCTATTTTGTGGACCATCTACTACCGTGCAATCACGAATTACTAGATGGAAAGACATTGACGTAGAAGAATTGAAAGTGTTCATAGGTTTGCTGTTGCACACAGGAACTATACGTGTAAACCGGCTTCAGGACTATTGGAAGACCAGCAGATTGTTCAATTTGCCACTGTTTAGAGAACATATGAGCCGTGATAGGTTTCTGCAGATTCTTAGATGCCTTCATTTTTCTTCCAATGATAGTGAAAACAACAGACCTGTCAAAGACCGACTTGACAAAGTAAACCTCGTAATTGATCAGTTCAATAACAAAATGGACAGTATTTACTACCCCTGTAAAGAGCTGTCTCTCGATGAAGCTATGGTGTTATGGCGGGGAAGATTGGTGTTCCGCCAATACATCAAAGGAAAAAGCATAAATTTGGAATTAAATTATATTCTCTGACCGAACCGTTTGGACTTACTCTTCGTTTCATGATATATTCAGGAAAAGATAGTGAGTTGTCCGGAAAAGGCCATTCTGATAAGGTTGTCCTAAAACTTATGGAGGGAAAGCTTGGTAAAGGACATGTCATATTTATGGACAACTTTTATAATAGCTTTTCGCTAGCCTCAAAATTACTGACTATGAAAACCTACTGTAAAGGAACACTGAGGGCAAATAGGAAATATAATCCGAATGAAATAAAAACCGCCCAACTGAAAAAAGGAGAATGCAAAGCTCAGTATGCAGAAGGTGTAATGGTGGGGAAGTGGCGAGACAAGCGCACAGTTTTGTACATATCCAGTGAATATGAAAACAATATGGTCACTATTATAAACAAATAAGGTCAAGAAAAGGAGAAGCCTTTAGCAATTCCACAATATAATGCCCACATGAAAGGGGTCGATAGGGCAGACCAATTGTTATCTTATTATCCGTGTGAGCGCAAAACTTTGCGCTGGTATAAAAAGATATTCATCCACACCCTCTCAATGATTGTCGTCAACTGCCATCTGCTGTATAACATGCACACAGTGGACAAAAAAGATGACATTATACGACTTCAGGCAGAAGCTCATTGAAAGTCTCCTACCTCAAAAGCAAGTAGCTCCTCTCGTTACTCCATCACGAAACCCGATTCAGAAACTTATTCAAATCGAAGATCGGGATAAAAAGGGTGATAGAAAGAGAAAGGACTGCAGAGTGTGCTATAAATATAATAAAAAGAGGAAGATGACAACATATACTTGCTCTCAGTGTCCAGGCAAACCAGGCCTTTGTGCTGTGGATTGTTTTGACAAGTTCCACAAAGACATGCAATAAACCCACAGCCATTCCGAACAATGTAAATATGTATATAAGTATTTTACAAACTTTAACAATCAACAAAAACAGTATTTTATGTGTTTTTTATATTTAGTTTTAATAATTTCGGATGTTAGAGACATGTAGTGTGTGACAAAACCGGCGCAAGGTGCTGACCCCGCGGATCCGTGGGCCAAACTGTGACGTCACATATGGAGCCATTTTGGATACCAGAGATATATTTTTGGTCATAAACAGCCTTCTAATGACATAAGGTAAGTTTATCAAATGACTTTACATTTCAGCTCCTGGGGTGATATATATGTATTTTCTTTAGCAGTCAATGTGTTAGGTATTAGATTATTTTGGTGACGGAAATTATAGGCTGCCGATCTTGAAGCTGGAAAAGAATCTCTACTCTTCATGTAAAATATTAAGGATTCGAAAATAAATAAAGAAGGGAATGTTAGAATATTATTACTACGGAATGTAGTCACACAAGATTCCAGTTGTCGAAGGCCAAAAATAGTACGTATAACCTTTTTTTTGAAGGCAGAACAAATATTTTGTGCTTAAGCACTCCGAACCCCAAATTGGAAGAGCATAGACGAGGTATGGGAAAAAACAACCGTAGTAGGCAGTCAGCAGAATCTCCTTATTCATTCACATGAGGCTATACTGAACAACACATAAATAATTATTTCATAACGAGAAATTCATGAAAACCTGGCGTAGTTGAGTGAAAAACATTGACGTAGTCTGCTAATATAATAGATCTAGCCGATATTGGTGACGAGATGCAGTCTGAAATATAAACTTATGAATAAAAAACGAGACATTTGACAAGGCTTCGGTTCAATAAAAATTATTTTCCGAATCTCTAAATTTGTCGTATTTTGTTTAGAAAAGATCTTCCAACATTTTTATACCTCACTTGGGTTGATTCGTAATCGTTGTACAGTTTACATCAAAGTCAGTGTGAACAGGGATCCGTTCAGTGAGTTTACGAATCAAAATTATCGTACTTTACCACCTTTTACACCCCAATTGTGTTATTGTTTAACCTAGTCAATCAATCAATCAAAATATCTTTATTTTATATTAGTACAAAGTACAGAAATAGTGTCAACCTTAATTACAATTTAAGGACAAATTAAACATTTTGTAACCTTAAACAATACACATAGCACACTATTCGACAAAAAAAAAAGAAAAAAAACAAAAAAACAATAGCAATAAAATCCCATTTTAATGGTTCAGAAGTACAAATTCATTAATGGAGTAAAATGATGAGTCTATCAAAAACTCTTTTAATAATTTAAGAAATTTGTTTTGATTTTTCTCCTGTTTAATGATTTGTGGCAAACTGTCAAAAAACTTGTTTCCTTTAAAAGTAATTTTCTTTTCAAAAAAACACAGTCTATGTTGTTCAATCAGTCTATGTGGTCTAGTATTATATTGATGTACGGTGTTATTGCAATTTTATTGTTCAAAAAAATGAATTTTATTGTCTCATAAATATATAGACTATACACTGTAAAAATTTTAAGTTTTGAAAATAAATGTTTAGCAGAGTCTGATTGTTTCAAATTAAACATTATTCTTAGCGCTCTTTTTTGCTGAATTAAAATCCTGTCTAAATTATTTGTAGTTGTGGTGCCATATATACAAATTCCATAGGAAATATGTGAATGGATTAATGCATAATAAATGGATTTTAATGTTTCAATATTACATGAATGTGCATTACATTCTCCTTAGAGCATAAAGACCACTTGAAGTTTTTCTTACCACAAGATTTACATGCCCATTCCAAGTTAAATTTTTGTCTATAACTAATCCCAAAAATTTCGTTTCTTCTACTTGGTTTAAAATCTCATTTCCTACAAATATTGTGGGACTTAATTTTATTTTGGCTTGTTTTGTGGAAAAGGAAATAAAATTAGATTTACTTGAATTCAAAAGAAGATTTTTACTGTTAAGAAAATCTTTTACTAATGATAAGCCAATGTGAGAGGTAATTTCAATTTGTTCTTCACTTTCCGCAGTTACAATTATATTTGTATCATCTGCATAAAGCCACAATTTATTATCATTGCCCCATACTATTCCTGGTAGACCTCTCAAGTAGCATAGAAATAGTAGGGGTCCCAATATAGATCCTTGTGGGACTCCATATTGTACAGTTAAAAGGCGAGAAGCAAATGTTTCCTTATGCCTAATTTTTCCATATTCTATGTATTGATTGATTTCAACAAATTGTTTCCTTTCTGAAAGATATGAGCTAAACCATGTCAATTCTGTACTCTCCACCCCAAGAGTACAAAGAACATTCAACAGCTTGCTATGATCAACACTATCGAATGCTCTAGATAAATCTAATAAAATTCCGATTGTTTTTTGCCCTTTATCCACTGATTCAATTATAGATTCGATGAACTCTATTCCTGCTGTTATAGTAGACTTATTAGATCTAAAACCGTGTTGTTGTTTATCTAATAAATTATTTGTTTCAAGATATTTCGAAAGTTGGTTAAACACTACCTTCTCTAAAATTTTTGAAAAAACTGGAAGTAGTGATACCGGTCTATAGCACTTAACATCCTCCAAATCACCCTTTTTAAAAACAGGAATAACTCTGGCTATTTTAAAATGTTCTGGAAATAAGCCAGAGACTAGGGAGTGGTTGATTACATGTGTTAATGGAACACAGATAAAAGGCAAAACTGCCTTTATAACTGTTATAGGAATATCATCATATCCTGCAGAGTTCTTATTATCAAAAGATGTTATTATTTTTGCAACTTCATCTTCTGTTACCACTTCAAATTTAAATTTCGTATTGGCATGATTGCTACTCACCAAAATATTGTTTACTGAGTGCTCTATAATGTTTGGCATGACTAAATTTTTTACTGCATTCACAAAAAATTCATTAAATATTTCACATATTTCAATCGGATCTGTTATAAACTGACCTTCATGAGATAATATAATATTTTTGTAAGATTTTGACAGTTAACTTTTTTCTGAATTAATTAGTTTCCATGTGGTTTTAATTTTATTTTTAGAATTCATAATCGTTTCTTCAAAGTACATCTGTTTATTAGTAATTACAATATTTCGTAACTCTTGTTTTTTTCTTTTAATTAACAATTTTAAATTATTATCCTTATACATTCTAAATTGAGACTCCAAATAAGTTATTTCTGTTTGCTTAAATGTTACATCATCATTTATCCATTTCTTTGATTTATATTGTTTCTCTGTAATACATAATTTTGGAAAATTAACATCAAAGTAGTATTTGAAAATGGAATAAAAGTTATCATATTTGAGGGAAACAACAGATTGAAACACATCTAACCAATGTTCTAGGCTTAACTGTCTATTAAACATATCTATGTTATTTGGATCAAACTTTCTTACTTTTTTTCTAATTAGATTAATCTTTCGAGATTCCAAATTTAAAAATTCCATTATTTGGCCATCATGGTCAGAGATATGAGTGATTACTCCTGTCACCCTTATACTGCTGGGTTCAATATTGGTAACAAAATTGTCTATTGCTGTTTTGGAATGTTCTGTTACTCGAGTAGGAAAATTTACCATATATCTCATACCATAACAAGACAAAACATTTACAAATCTATTATAAGTATGATTTTTCACTAATACATCCACATTAAAATCACCTGTAATAACTATTTTTTCATATTTTTTACATAGAATTTCCAGTAACATTTCAAAATTTTTAAAAAAGGTATTTAAGTTTGAACTGTTTGGTGATCTGTAAATACATCCCAATACAAAAGAAAACTTACTAAATATGATTTCTGTCAAGCAAAATTCGAATTCTTTTTCTATTAATAATGGTTGTAAATGAGGGCTTTCTACACATTTAAAATTAACATTTGTATGAGTCAAGATTATAACACCTCCACCATGTCCTAGAATTCTTGAAAAATAAGAAGCTGTTACATAGTCTGATATTCTTAGTAAGTCTAACTCTTCTTTTATCATTTTATGTTCGCATATAGTCAGGAAACCATTCAACAAATTGACAGGAAAAAATATCGTATGCGCAAATATTACACACAGTTTTGGCGATATAAGGTGTTTACAGAATAATAATTAATAGACATTCACCATGGATATATATATATATATATATATTTTTTTTTATTTGACGGAAAATATATCAATAATGTTGTGTCACACACTGCTAGAACGCCATTACCATATTTTATATGATACGATACGGTATTTTCTTACGTCAAATCATTGGACAATTCCCTGCTCAGATTAAAAAACAAAATATACCTCAATAGACTTGCAAGAAATATAAGATGATTTCAGTTCCGAAAGGGAGCTGAATGGTTCTTTGCACGTACGTATACTACAACCGAGATGAACTTTCGCCTAGAAAAGATGGGAAGATCGATTCTTAGGATCTAAAGTGACCCGTTTTCGATACCCTTTTGATTGAGCGGTATAATTGATATGAACGAAAATATGCATAATTTCCACGGCGTACAGACCATTAGATTTATATCGGTAACAGGTCTTTTCGAGCATCTTGAACCAGATCTCTCGTCCCCTTTCTTGGGTCATAAAGACACTAACCCGCACTTCTGTTTTATTCACGCTATTTTAGGTTAGGTACAAGTGACTAGTAGACTTGGACAACCAACATGTGTGATTGCTTCCTTACCAGCTCTGTTGTTTACTTTGAATTGAAATAGTTCAAATCATAATGAACGAACTCATTCACTACGTCAACTAGTTCATTTGACTGTCGTCATGTACTACCTATTCTTAGTGGTATTGTTTAGTTCATAATTACGTGTACCAAACTGTTAACGTATGATTAAGGATAAAATAAAACACAAGGAAGTGCATATTTTTTATTCATAGCTTAAAAAACTGTTTACTCTTATAACTAAATTAAGATGTAAATGTGATATTTCGTGAAATACAACTGCTCGATCAAACTTCGAGTAGTTTCGGAATCTTCGAGCCGAGTTCGAGTAATAAAATACTCTATCTATCTACTTATCTGTAATATATAAAAAAAATTATATTAGAAAACATAGATCCTACATCAATTTTCCCGGAGCCGTGCATTTTTGACAAAACTTCTTCCTTCACCTGATACCAGAAAAACTGTATTGACTGCATCATTATTAGACTTTAACAAAAAAAATTAATGCTGAAAGTTCATCACATTAAAAAACGCCTACAAACTAGCTGCATATTGGTGGTGGACGTAGAGAGTAATGAAAAATGTTCATCATAAAACTCGTAAGTGAGTAGAGAGGTTTTTTCTTCACTCAATTTCTCATTGTAACTTTAAATGTTGACCCATCCAGATTTCTGACACCTGCAGGCAGGATATTAAACAGTTTGAAAGAAATTTTGGGAAAACTATCCCGATTCAAACCTAAGCATTTAAAAATGATATCAATATTGTCACACTGTCTGGTGTGGTGTACATGATTTTGACCCCTGGACAAAATGTTAGAAAGGTGATCCTTCACATAGAAGACACATTCAAGGACAAATTGGCTATGTGTTGTCAGGATACCCAATTTCTGAAATAACAGTCGGCAATGGTTCAGTCGTTAACTTCTGGTACTGAATCCCTCTCACAGCTCGTTTCTGCAGTCTAAGGATGTCCCCACAACAGAAGCTCATAAGATGTAGCTGTGGAAAAGGAATTGGTAGGTTACAACAAGATAAGTTTCAAACACAAGGTGATGATTCTCCAGAGTACATAGGCCACACATATCAACTTGCTAGAAATTGCTTCTACAGTTTTGTTATATGAGAGCTTTGGATCTAGGGTGAAGTCCAAAAGCTTTACACTGTCAGACTGTTCGATTCGACATAGTTTAACGAGCAGATCATTTGCTGAGTCTTAGTTTCATTTAATGTTAACTTATTACTGATGAACCATAGCCTCCTCTGTTTAGTGAGTCATCAATTAAATTAAATTATTCTGGACAAAGTAGAATAATTTAAAATTAACTTACTGGCAGTCAATATTTATAATGTTTTCTAAGAACTGCTGAGTCAAAAGCTGTGCAGAGATTCCAAGTTTATCACTGATCAAGGTCTGCAGTTGTATCTGGCGTTGTTTGGGTATGACATCACCATTACGGTACAGAGCTCGAGCAGCACTCCGCAAGGCCTTGAGATCTGGTACTTCACGGAACTGAAACAGTATAATAATCTTGAAAACATTACATATGAAATATATTACTGAAGTCTTGAGGATAAAAGTCTTTTTACAATGACAACCCTTGAATAAATAGTTGAGTCGGTTTCTCTATTTAGTAGAAAATGTTTCAATCATACAAGTAAATATTTCTCAACTCACAGAAAAACTGTAAACTTTTTCCCATGTTACACAAATGTGAAACATTTCTAATTAAAAAATAAAGGAAATAATGAAATGAAAATGACATTCACAGAAAAATAGAAAATAAGCACGCCGGATTCAAACAACCCCAGTAGGGAGGATATAACAGCATAGCCAGTTTAAACATTGCAGCCTTATACTAGGGATGACTATATGGTGCTACCCAAGTCGATCACAGATGCTACCAAAGGTGTTCATGAGTGCTAGTCAAGTGGCTACCTAAGTTGATCACGGGCTACCTAACTAGGTTTGGCAAGTAATTGTAAATGGATTAAATTAATATAAAAAAGTACTAAGATATAAAACTTACAATTACTTAATACATTCACTACATATGTGTTACATCGCTCTGACACATGGGGGCAACACCCACATCTTGCCAGACTAGTGCCAACAGTGCATCACCCGCAGAAAATATGTTAAGCAATCAAAAGTTTGAAGTTGAGAGGGTTGATATTGGTCACTTAATATGTTCAAATTGTTAAATTTTCAATAAAACCAATACATTTAATTTTCAACTAGACCTTTCGATGAATTAAATTTTTTAAATTTAATTTATTAAAAATTTCAATACATTTTTCAAGATGATTTTTCAAGCTTTGCTGGCGAAAGGCCTAGTTGAAAATTAAATGTATTTGTTTTATTGAACATTTAATAATTTGAACATATAAATCAAAAGTTTGTTTAACAATTTATAACTTTTCTATGTTTCTTTACATTGCACACTTACATTATTAAAAATAACTCGTTATGTCTAGTTGCATTTATATTGTACAACAAATTTTATCATTGTCACCATTGCATAGTGATTGTCAAGCGTCCTCGCCTTTGCTCCGGATGATGAGAACTTATAATATGATGCTTTCGGGTGGAGGGAAAATGGATGTTTTTGTGATTCTATTAATATGTTTAAGGAAAAATATGAAATGTACCTGGAAACACAAATTTTATGAAAATAGACTTTTTTTGTTTTTATTTGCAACGAGTCACTTTTTACGATAGAATTAAGTTTTTTTTTAACTTTTCTTTTCCGATTCTGTAATATAAATCCTTAATTAATTAATATTATTGTTAATGTTTGTGTTGTGTTGATTTTTTTTTTATTTTAAATATTTTATGCAAATTTATTTAAATTATGTTCTATAAATTATTACCTATTATATTTATTAGTTATTCAATGTATACCTGTCAACTATTTATTTATTATTATATTTGTTACCTATTTATTGCATATTTATTAACTATTTATTGTATATTTCTTAACTATTTAGTTCATATTAATTATTATTTGTTACATATTTGTTATCTATTTATTGTATATTTGCTAACTATTTAGTTCATATTGATTATTATTTGTTACATATTTATTTATTAACTATTTATTGTATATTTACAAAATATTTATCACGTTCTTGGGCCTTATAACTTGTAAATATGTAATGCTTGTTTATTAATTTTTTTAATAGTGTGTAGACTGGCTGGTTGAATGAAATATTTATTGGGTTCAAAATGTTAAAATGTTTTGCTTCAATGTAATTGGGTCTATGCCTGTATTGTTGCATGAAATAAAATAAATAAATAAATAAGAAAGGCTCTGATTGGTTGGTATGGTGATATGTATGATCTACCTTATTTTTGGTCTTTAAGGTATAGAATATTTAAAAAAAATTTTCAGTACGAATCTAGGACCTATACAGAATATCTGTGCCAAGTTTGATGGTCCAAAACTTTATAGTTTTGGACCATCAAACTTGGCCAATACTGTAGGACCTATACAGTTGATGGTATAGGTCCTACAGTATTGGCCAAGTTTGATGGTCCAAAACTTTATAGTTTTTGATGGATATTAATTAGTCAGTCAATAACATTTGGCTTTTAGAGGGCCAATATATTTAAGAAATTGATTTACTTAAAAAATTATAAGTTATTGCCTCCATGTCACATCATGTTCTGAGAAAACGTCTTTCACATACCTTTTAGCTTTCCTCCATTAAAAATTACGAGCTCAGTGTGAGCATTTCTTGAAATTCCACCCCAAACCATTACCAAATGACACAGAACCTGTTGTGCTCTATGGAAATGGAACCTGTTAATATCACAAGTATAGAAAAGTATTCTGTGCAGTAACAGATACCTCAATAGTAACCCTTCAAACATGACAAAGGTAGATAGCATAAAGAAGTGGATTACTTTTAAACGTGGATTTTCACATCAGAAATAAAGAGAAAGACATATTTGCTCAAACCGGAAGCTGCTAAAAACCTAGAAGACAGATTAAAGGTAAGGAGTGTTTTGCAGTGATAAACAACCCCAAAACCTTTATGGAATAAAAGTTATTAATAGTAGGACTACAAAATATTACAAATATGTCAGTATATAGTTTAAACCTGTGTGAGTACATATTATGTGTCAAAAATAGAGGAAACAATGATTTTAATGATAAGACCCACTTTTATGATTATAGTACCTATTATAAAGGAAGATAAAAAAAACCATAGATTTGAATTCTCCAGTAATAAGCCAACATATAGGGAAAGTTTCTGAAATGCTTAACCAAGTAACATCAAATCACAGCCAACATTACAAATTGATATAATGATAATATATATAAATTTAAAAAAAGGAATAATAATCGAGATTCAATTCAATTCAATTCAATTCAATTCAAAATCTCTTTATTCCAATCATGTTACATACGTACAGGAATAGTGTCTTATACTTAAGTTAGCCTAAGTATTTGAACCATACATTAATTGAAGTTGGCATATTACATAATCTAATAGAGTTATTTGAGTAAAATTATTAATAAAAAAAGTTCTTAGTTTCTATAGATTGGCAGTTTCACTTACACTTGATTTGTTAGCATAAACTCCTCAATGCTATAAAAAGGGTGATTTGTTAGGTAGGTTTTTAGGTGATTTTTAAGTTTTTGTATTACATTCTTTTTTTATATGACCAGGTAATTTTGATAAAAAATGCTGCCCAATGTAGTTTGGTTTTTTTTTTGTAAAATTGTAAGATTGTTTAATACAATTTTTATGTACTTTTTTGGCCATGCAAAGGGGAAGTTGAAAACAATTTACTCAACTTCATACACAATTTCAAACATTTTATAAATTTTAGAGCTCAGGCTTAAGCGGCCGGTGTCATAACTAGAATCTACAGTTTCCGGTGACAACCGCGTCAAGGTACTATCTACAATATTTACAAGATGAACAGACGTTTCGCCCATACTGTGATAATAATAATAATAATAATAATAATAATAATAAATGTATTTATTGTTTTCACAGGTACAGATTAGTTTCACAGGCAAAATTATTGATCACAATAAAAAGGCACATTTGATGAAATATAAAAAAAAAAAAACTTAAATAACTAAAGAAACACAATTATAACTTATGCGCCTAAATAAAGTACTCCAAATTATATAATACATTCTCGGTTACAATACAATAATATAAATACAGTTTAAATATAACCAGACATAAGCTAAATTATTAAACATAAGATTAATTTGTAATGAAACAGATATATTCAAAAACCAAAACAAACTAAAGAAAACAGAAATACTGAAACCTGCGAAAAACAACTGTGACCCCAACAGACCAAGGGCCCAATTATGGGGGCCGCATGAAAAAAAAATATTAATAATTAAGACCTCCATGCCTGTACAAAAATAACAATACTTAATTTTTAAAATTTAAGGATTATAAACTCTTTACTCTTCCAAACAATGCTTATTTGAATACATTAATAAAAATAAAAAATAAGTAGGCCCTATAAACAAAAAATAAAACAATCCAAGAAATGAATTTGAATAACTAAATTAATTTAGGTTGAGAAACCTAGTTGTTCCAGCAATCCTTCAAAGTATTAAGTCTTTACATGTTGCTCTGAATACTGCCCGTGACATGTCTACATCTACACCACCAGCTATGGAATTAAACAATATGATTGTAAAATTTAGAAAGGAGTTAGCATGAGCGGCAGTACGAGCCCCACCAGGGTATAACATATAGCCAGCGCGCCTACCATAAGCCGGCACACACCAGTTTATCTTACTTAAGGTCGCTGGGTCATCCACAATACCTCTCATAACACCATGCAGGTAAAAAAGTTGCGCTAATTTTCGTCTCTTAGACAACCTTTCGAAATCAAATAAATTTAACATTTCTTCATATCTAATATGCCAAATTGGATAATTTAACTGACCAAAATACTTAAAATACAACAATCGCAAAAATTTCTTCTGAATTCTCTCAATCATTTCACAATATAGTTGAGCTGATGGGGACCAAACTATAGATGCAAACTCCAATCTGGAGCGAACTAAAGATCTGAATAAAATTTTAAGTGTTTCAATGTCTCTAAATTCTTTTCCAATCCTTGAAATAAAACCCAATGAACAGTAAGCTTTCTTCACCACATTTAACATATGGTTTGAGAAACTCAAGTCATCTGTTATAAGGACCCCCAGATCATTAAACTGGTTCACTCTACGTAAGAGACAATCATTTATTTTGTAAGGAAATAAATATGGTGTTTTCTTTCTATGTATTGACATAACACAACATTTATCAATATTTAAAGTTAAAAGATTATCTTGACACCATTGTATAATAGTATCTAAATCATGCTGAATGTCATTGTGGTCAAATGCATGTCTAATAATTTAAAAAACTTTTAGGTCATCAGCATACATTAAAGCATTTGATGTAATATGTTGGGCTAAATCATTTATAAATAAAATGAAAAACAGAGGGCCCAAATTACTGCCCTGAGGAACTCCAGACCCAGCTGAAAATAAATCAGACTTATAACCCCGATAAGACACATACTGGCGCCGGTCCTCCAAGTATGAACAGAAAAAAATGAATAAAGTTGTCAGAAAAACCATAATAGTTAAGTTTTGATAACAGTACTTGATGGTTTACACTATCAAATGCCTTTGTGAAATCAGTGTAAATTACATCAACTTGATCTCTTGAATCAAGGGCACGAGAAGTGAAATCAACGAAATTAACTAGATTAGTTGAAATGGAGCGAGAAGGCATGAACCCATGTTGGCTCTCAGAAATATAAGGTTTAATGTGAGGGAATATGGTGCCATACAGAATGATTTCAAAAACCTTCGCAGGTGTACTTAAAATGGAGACAGGTCGATAGTTTCTAATGTCTGATTCATTTCCTTTCTTAAAGATAGGCGTTATTTTAGTTTCCTTCCATAATTTTGGAAAGGTAGATTTTTGCAAACAAAGATTAAAAATATGGCAAAATGGTACAAGAAGTAATTCAGAGCAACCTTTAACAATATAATTTGGTATATGATCAGGACCAAAAGACTGTTTTGACGGAAGCTTTCGTATCGCCATCTCAACATGACGGTTGGTGATGGTGGGTATGCTAAGACACTGTATGCCTAGCATAACCGGGGAGCGCAAGGCAGCAGCGGCATCGAGCCGACCTGTCCTCTCATATACCGACCCAAAATAGTCAGAAAAAGCCGAAGCAATCGATCGCCCATCACTGAATTTTTGTCCATTAAAAGTAAATTCTGAAACTGTACTTGATTTATTACATTTCCTAGACTTAACGAAATTCCAAAACTTCTTAGGTTTTCTTTTTAGCAAGTCTTCGGTATTTATAACGTAGTTATTATAAGCCCTTCTAATTAACCTCTTAACATTCGCCCTACACTCTTTAAATCTAATAAATAACCCCTGGTTTTTAGTATTATTATATCTCTTTCATAATTTTTCTTTCTCCTTAATTTTATGTATAATTTCATGAGAATACCAGATAGGATATTTAGGTTTAATTAGTCTTCTATTGGGAACATTTTCGTTAAATATACTATACATATTGTCATAAAATGCATTTAATGCCTCGTCAACATTATCTGACGACAAGACAGCGGCCCACGAATTTTGTGGGATCAAACGCTTACGAAAAGTGTTTGATAATGAACGGTACAGATTTAAAAAATCAGCTCTCTGAAAATTAAAGGATTCCTCATTTTGGTTGACGACTTTAAATTTAGTACGTTCCACATAAAACATGACAGACAATACAGGGTGATGGTTATCAACCATAACTAGTGCTTCAGTCTCGCCTTCAACTTTCACCTCAGGAATATTAGTGAGAACTAAGTCTAGTGTACGCATGTTAATATTACGACTATCATTACATGATATGAATGCATTATACGTTAAAAAGTACTGGAGCTCTCTATATACAGATCCGGCCTGAACTAAATCAAATTTACTATCACATATCAGTGGCAGATTAAAATCACCAACAATACAAACTTTATTCTTATTAAATTCAGGATGAACGTCAAATAATTGAAAGAAATTTAAATAAACCTCAATTTTAGTTCTTGGTGAAAAATAGACAGTAAATAGATAAAAATTAAAACCATTAGCGTTAGTCAGTTTGATGCCGATCATATCTAGGTCACATTCCGTGAGAGATAAGAGTACAGCCCGCCAGTCGGAATTCCTGACGGCCACCAGAACCCCCGCTCCACGACACCTGCCTACACCGTCCCGTCGATAAACAGTGAAATTATCACAAAACATTTCTGAGGAATGAACAGTGTCATCCAGCCAAGTTTCGGTAAGGCACACAATATCGTAATCTGTCACTAAACTGTTTTCATACATCATGTTTGTTTTAGTTTTCAAACCTCTCACATTCTGATAAAGAATCAATTTATTTTGACAATATCCTTTATGCGCATTACTATTCATACTTCAACGAATTTAGTACTGTATTATAAATTTCTGAATTAACCACTAATCAAAAATAACAACAAACATCCCCACCATTAATGTATAACTAGGCAAATTAATTATTATGAAACAAAGTGACAAACGAAATATGAATAATGAATAAACATGCATGAATGCAGCAATAGACATACAATACTAGATCAGCTGACTTAGGCCTATCTATCAGAGGTTTAATTTCTTTGAGTGAACATAGATTAATATAGAGCTGAACAACAGTAGAGTGCAAATAAATAAATCTGAATAAATACTGAAAAAAATACACATACATGAAAATATAAACAAACAATACTACTAACATACGTTTCAGTGGTTGCATTATTTTAAGTAGAAGACTGCTGAGGATGTAACTTCTTATTGAGCTGAACCAGGTCCATAGTGTCCGAGATGAGAACAGCCGCCCGGCCCTCCTCCTTCCGCAAGAAGATCTTCCCTTCAGACGTTATCCAGGCGTATTTGTAGTCGTTGGCATCCTTAAACTTCCTCACCTCAGCCCACAGCTGACGGGTTTCTCTCGACAAGGATAGATTGACGAAGATTCTATTCTCACTGCGGTACCCTAGCTCTGCAGCATTGATCGACTTCTTCACTCTGACTCGACGTCGCAACTCCTCCATGTCAGTCCGACGGCAAAACTTAGCAATAATGCCGCGCGGAGCTTCCTGATTGTTCTGTTTCTGAGAGAGTCTGTGGGCAGTGTCCAGCATAGCATCCTCAAGCTTGAAGTTGACAGCATTCGCCACACGTTTCAGGATTTCGGTTATGTTCTCAGATTTCGATTCTGGTACACCACTAATCTCCAAACAGTTGCTTCTTGAGTACTGTTCACTAGTAGCAACTCTCTTCTTCAACTCAACAATCGAACTTTTTAGGGCAATGATGTGGCATCCTCAGTGGTTTCTCTGAGGCTGAAATCGGCGAGTGACCTTCCAGCTTATATAACAGGTGGTGGGGTGGGGACTGGTTGGCAGGTATGCTGGAGAGGGGGGCGGAGGCACGACCCACGTGACCTACGGTCATTGGCCGAAAAATCAATATGGCTGACTCTTCCATTTTATTTCAATTTACTTAAAATGGGTTCCCATGTCTTTGGCAGCCGTATACTATCATCCTTATTAAAATTATTTCTTCTTTTATATATTTCTATGGCTTCCCTTACGATTCTCGGGTAGTAATGTGGGATGTTGGCAAGGACTTTAGTTTTGTCAAATAAAATCCCATGATTACTTTTTGTGCTGTTCAGCAACTGCAGACTTTTCCGTATCTTCATTCTTAGTATGCCTTATATGGTCCTTAATCCTTGTGGAAATTAACCTCTTAGTTTCCCCTATGTAGACTGACCTGCAACTACAAGGTATTTCATGTACTCCAGGCATAGCTAGTGGAATTTTATCTTTGACTGGCCTCAGAAAATTCTTTAATCTATTCGGTGGCTTGTAAATGGTTTTTGTATTTTCTTTACTTAATAGCCTGCCAATCTTTTCCGTTGTTCCCTTTATGTAGAGTAGATAAGGATACCTTTTTTGAGGTATCCTTATCTTGTCTTGTATCGATTCTATTGTCTTGTTCTTTCTTCTTCAACTGTTTTCCAATAGTATTATTGATTTCTCTAACTGAATATCCATTCTGTTTTAATGTTGAATGTAATATTTGTCTTTCTTTCTTCCAACTATTTTGGTCTGAAATGTGAATGGCTCGATTGATTAAAGTGTTTAAAACTGCATTCTTCTGTGCCGAATGATGATGGGAAGCAGCATTTAAATATCTATTGGTATGTGTAGGTTTCCGGTACACCGAGTGGCCTATTCGTCCATCTCTTCTTCTTACAGTTAAAACGTCAATTTATAATTTTATAAATTATACATCTTCAACTGTTGAGCAAAGCAGTATAGTACACATATACATGCCTGCCTTGCCTGTTTTGTTGTTTTTTTTTAAATTATTTTCAAGTGTTAAAGTTTATTTTTCTATTTTCACCTGAATTGGCTGTCCATGATAGCTCTAATGAGACTTTGTTAATGCCCTTTGATTCTTATCACAATAAAAAGTTGTTGATTTGATTATTAAAAGTCCAATCTAGTGGACCACAAATTGATATTGGGTTTTTAAAATTTAAAACTGTCAAGAATGACATTTAGTTTCATAAATTTAATTTTAGAAAGAAATACTCAATTAAAAAAAAAAAACATCTTACTGTTCACTATAACAGTTCTTAATCTACCAAAGTGTTATCAAGTGTTATGATATGGCCATTATTATGAACCAAACAGTCGAAAGAGAAACCCAATTTTTCAATGTTTTTCGTGGAGCGTACAGCACCATTGAGATGATACTATATCTCAACTAAGAAAGTAATAAGTCCCAAAAATGTTATTAACACTTTTATTATTTGTGTAAAGTTTAATATTTCATTAATCAGGTTATCTACTCCTAGCTGGTAACATTTAGGTTTGTGGTATCTGATCAAAAGTTCTTAGACTGCAGAAATCAGCAAACTACCTTCAATGTTCTTTCATTCATTTAGTATAATATTTTATCACAATTAATTATTATTTGGTTTCTATAACAGTTATTTATTCACTTATTACACTAACCTTAGTGTTTTTACCATCACCAAGTGGGGCTTGACACTCTAACACAAGCTGGTCACGGAGCTGCTGATCGGTCATGTTGCTACGTGTGTGACATGGCAAACACAACAACAAGACATCGTGTGAATGATGGTTCTTCAATGATTCTAGAGAAAAACAAAAAAATTATAAGCAAAAGTTTATTTTTAATAGTACTTATATATATTTGGAATAAACTTATTCTTCTATATAATCTACCACCTTGTTTTTCAATACATTTTAACATCATGTAACAAGTTTTTGTTATCTAATATGATACCGTTCTTTTAAATATTTCCATATAAACCTCATCTGCAAAGAGACTTTCCTCTAACTGCAGAGATATGTGGAAATAACTTATTGAAGAATTGATTATTTGACTGAAATTAAATACCGTGGAATTGTTTTAAAAGCTCCTTAGCATACCTTATAAAGTTATTTCAACAGTCCATTAGGAGGATCAGGCAGGATAAATTAAAGGAAGGTCAACAATAGACCGAATATTTTCATGAAAGAAATATTGGGAATAAAACAAAGAATGCTTTGCAATATTCATTGACTTCCAGAAAGTATATGATAGCATAATTAGAGTAAAACTAAAAGTGTTAAAAGAATATTTCAAATGCCACAAAAATTGATAAATGTAAAATTGCTTTGTGAAAGTTTCTCGATGCTATGTTCAGGTAAAAGGTGAGGTGTCTGTCTGCCGAATGTAAACACAGGAGTCAGGCAAGAGGTCAGACTATCCCCAATTCTACTGACAGGGCTGGTTGTAGAAATTTTTCTAGTGTAAGCAAACAACATTGTGGCGCTCCCCTCCACAACAAAACTTGAGAAGTAGGAGGCATTCTCTCCGGATACAAATACTTGTACAAATACAAGTAAAATAAATATAAATACTTAAGGATTTAAGAATAAGGATTAAGACTAAAATTTATCAAAGTTAAATTAACTTATTATATTTTTAATGTATTTCTTTTAGAACTTAAAGCCCAAAAATATATAAAAAATCAAAAATACAGCACACAAGTCAGTTTATAAGAAATGCAACAATTTATTTTCTCTTAAATTAAAGGCAAAACTTAGGAAAAACTAAAAGAATGAACAACTAAAATACAGATGAAAAACTAAGGAAAAATTAAAAATTAGTGTTTCACCTGCCATTTATTAACTGTAATAAATAATTAATTAATTGTAAAACTTCAAATAAGAAAAATTTATTTTAGAGACCTTTAATTTGTTATGCAGAATGACATAGTTTGATGTTACAAAATGTTTACCTAACCCCATTTTTAAAATAAAAACGGAGTTTTGTCCACAATTTAAAAACCAGCAGAGATAAGGCAAAAATTTTAAATACATAAATGTTTCACTTTTAAAACCCTTTAAATAATTTTGAAGATGGGGAGATAAGTGTCCAATCTTATTGTTAATTGAAAGGGCACATCATTCATAGTATTGGATAAAAATGTATGTCCTTGTGTTGAACAGAAAATTTACAGTTTTAAAGTTGAAATGAGATCCACTTTAAAAAGAAAAATTGTTTACATTTGGCCCACCCTCGTATTATATCGTAATTGTTCCTCTTTCATAGCTTAATTATCATTGAAAGCAAGTTAAATAAAAATGAAAAATTTTACTAAACATTTTAAAACAATAATTTTTTTACCTAATAATTCATTAAGTAAAAATGTTTGTTAAAATCAATAATACACAATTTATAAAGTTTTAGAATGTGATTACAAGAAATGGTTCATTCTGACTATTTAATATAAAATATGTGCAACATAAAGGTAAACTTTTACTTCATAAGCATCAAGGAAGCCAAACATGATTATAATTTGTAAAAATCAACTTCACTATTTCAATAGTTAAATTTCTTATTATTGAGGCCTTGCATTGCCAAAGACAACATCATCAGATTGTTATTTTCTGATGAAGTGGTCTTTGGCAACAAAAGGCCTCAATAATGATAAAAACATATATTATTGGAATAGCAGTTTATTTTTACAAATTATAATATTTCCAATAAGAAGAACTATAAAAAATGATTATGATTGTTGAGTTTACAATAATTCCTGTAGGCAAACTTCTGTTGCCCAGTACGTACTGCATGATGACTGACTGAGTCTCTTCTTATGTGGGGTTTTATAGATTTGAAGAGACATCTTGAATTTGTGATTGAATTGTATTTGCTACAAATTAGTGTTAGCGATTGAAAATTAATATATTGGAGAGATAGGACATCAACAAACTTATCCTGGAAGACAAGTTTAGAAGATTGTGTTTATTTTGTGTATGTTACTACTATTCTGGTGTTAGTGAATTTGTCTTCTAAGGTAAGTTTGCTGATGTCCTATCTCTCCAGTATACTAATTCCTGGCCTAGTGCCCTTTAACCTAACCCGTTTGAAAATTAACAAATAGTATCAAACAATTTATTGTCGAGCATTATACAGTAGGAAAACTACTATGCTTTGTTACTCCGGTGCATGAGATCAGCCACCTTTTTTAGCCATTAGTTGAGGGAGCAGATCTGTCAGTAAGGTTCATTGATTTAAAGGTTTTGTCTAAATTTAGACTAACGGTAATTCGAGTAGTGGCGGTATACTCATGCTCATGAGGTTCCACTTTACCATGTAACCGTAAGGTAAGCCTTCGCCTTACTCCTACAGTTTTAATTTGTAACGGATATGAATATGGGCATTCCAGTAGGGATAGATAAAATAAAGTTCAATTTTATTAGAAGAGAATATAGAAGACCAACAGCACTGTCAAGACATTTTTAAAAGCCGGTAGATAAATGCTCTACTATATTTCCCCTCTCATGCACCCCACAGCTCTTGCTAAAAATACTGATCTATAATGTACTGAATTAAAGAATTCCCTTTTCTAAGTTTACAGTAATCCACTTGCCCAGGATGAGACAAAAAATAAATAGAATTTATCAAATTGCTAAGCCCACTAAACATAATAATTTCCTATCGTTTATGTTGTTTCATGAAATGTGCAGTGCAAAAGTACAAGGCTATTATTATTAAAAACTAACTTTATATATTTAAAAAACTGCTCTTTCTACAGAAAAAAAGGAATATTCAATAATAAATTTAAATATAAACGGTTTTCCTAGGAGACTCTAGGAACTTAGTTTTTATTTTACTCTTGAAAAAAGTGTATATAGGCAATGTTTATTACTACTTATTTACTTTAGCTATTCAAAAGTTATTTAGTTACCTTCAAAATATCTTCTGTACTCAGAAGGAACAACATTTTTACGCCTAAGGTCTGTATCAGAGGCACAGACGACACATTTATTGTCTTTTGGCTTTGTATAGTAACCATCAGGCTCATTTGGCCTACGAGACGGTTCAAATCTCAATTTTAATGTTTTTGGGTCTTCAGACACAGTTTCGGCCAGTTTCTTCTCAAGATACCTACAAAATATTCCATAGTTAATCGTTAACTTGACAATAATGTTTACTAATTGATAAGTTATGCACTCACTGCATAATAATAAGAATAAAAATTCTTGTTTTAATTCACCTGGTTAAAATTTATGTTGATTAGTGATGAGTAGCATGCTTACTATTTAGCTCAGAGCCTCGTTGTGATTGGTAGATTTAGTTACCAGTATATAGTTAATAAAATTATCAAACCAACTGATTTAGCCCATGTGACGTTACAGTCTACTGTGCAGACTCACCGTGATATGTTTATGTTATGCATTTCCAATTATTTTTATATCCTGGATGCCCATGTAAAATGGTGAGTTAAGTTTCAATTTAATTTTATTGAATGAATTGATTACAATTCTTTTAAAACAAAGATAAAAATTCATTAATTTAGATTTATGAAATTACCAAGCAGCTTTGGAGTCACTGATGGTGCAAAGCACCTCATCATCAGGAGCCAGTAGATAGATGTTGGAGTAGTGCCGTCGATGTAAAACTGAGTCACAGTTCTTCTTGGTAAATATTCTTCCTCTTTTAGCACTCAGGGAAGTTGATGTGATGTTATTGCCACTAGTTTTTTGTTGAGTTTTAAAATTTAGCCCAATAAACTTGGACCATAGGTTTTTACTGTTATTCCAATAGTCAATTTTGTTCCATGTAAGTCTCTGCCATATGCTGAATTGTTTACAAATCTGTAAAGTGTTTTAAAGTTAAATAAACACAAAAAATTAAAAATAAGGTAGGAAAAACATAAAAAGAATATTGGCATATTAATTATAAACCTTTGCGCAAGTAAAGATTTTTATGATTCCTTGAAAAGCTGCACGGTATTTTCGGTATGTTAAATCTGCATGAATTCCATAAAATCTTGACAACTGATCCAATTACAAATCTTGTTGAACCTGTTTTAGAGGTCTTGAAGGAACAAAAATACGTTCTTGTTATCTTTCTCAATTGTTTTAAAACTTTTCATTGTATGGATCACCCTGTGCAGGTGAATGAGGAGTTTAAGTTTGACAGCGTTTTTTAGTACAGAAGAAAGTAGTTAGCATTTTGCTCAACTTAAGTTACAGGGAACCATTTTAGAATTCAGCCAGCACTGTGGCACAGAGTTGTAACCTTGCTACCTAGGGGCTAAGTGTTGTAGAGATTGTAAGCGATTTAACACCAATATGGACATTTGGTAAATGGTTGCCATTAACATGAATACTGAATATTCAATCTTCAGGTCAGCTTTTTATAACTCTTGACTTTAAACTCTTGTGTGACATGAGAAGTTGTTTAGAAGCATAGATTTATGTTTACTAAGTCAATTGTTAAGCATATTGAGAAACAGAATTATGTTACATCTAAAACACCTAAGCACAGTAAATCAACTGAATCACATGGCCTCACCAAGAATTAACCATTGAATACGAAAGAGGTGTTTGCACAACCACTGTCAAAACTTAAACTCTCTTCCGAATCCGATTGTGACAGCGACAACAGCAATTTGGAGTAATTGAAGAGTAGAGAGGCCAACATAGATCAGGATACTGTGGACGACACAAAAAGGAGCCAGATGGATTGTACAAGTAGAGAAAAAGGAAATGAACAATTGGTCGATGTTGCTAGTGATAATAACGATAACAGATCTGATACCAATAGAGTTATAAACAGTACTATTTTGAAGTTGACTGTTGATCAAAAAGAATCTCTTGACACCAACGTATTGTCCACTTAATGGTGCCATTAAATTGAGAAATTCTTTGTATTGATCAACTCTTCAGTTTTTAAGTTTCCAACTAAATTTTCCAACTCATTAAATATGTCTATAAATATACAAAACCTGTCTTTGATAATTAAACAATTACCTCTTTGTGGTTTAACACGTCAAATATATTGACAGCAATACAAGCATCTTCTGCAGCGTATTGCACTTGTTTAATAGAGAGGACTTCAGATTCCCAGTTGCTGCACCGTATTCTCCAGTCTTTGTCCAGTTCAATGCCAAGCAGTTCCTTGGCCAAGCTACCAAGGCCTCTAGACTCAACTCCCACCTGAGCGGCAAGGTACCTCAAGTCCAGACAACCCTTGCATCGAACACCATAGTCAGCCAGCAGGTATCGAGCATCAGTAACTACAGCAACACCCACTTTTAAAACACTTTTATCTTCAAGTAATGCCTGGAAAATAACAATTAAAAAATTCACTGAAAAAATCATGATACATTATTTACAATGCAACTAATGTGCATTTAATGCAAGGGGTAAATTAGCCTAATCAATAAATTACTGCTTTAATATACATAAAAATAAAACAAATTATGTTCATGTGAAATAAAAATATTGTTAAAAAGTTAAATGTACACTACCAAAGGGGTTTGAATTCAATCATTTCAATGCCTTGTAAAACATGTATTTACAAGAAATTCCAAAATATACCAAATGTGCAAACTTTTTGTGATAACAAGTTATTATGGGTAATATTTTATAGAATTTTTTTTAATTCATGAAAGTTTGTAAAATTACAAAATCTTGGGTAATTGCAATTAATATTGCAATAAAATTCATTGAAATATGTTTACTTCATAAAATATAAATTAGTTTATTTTGTAAATTATGAAATAACATTTAAGAAATGATTGTATGATTTGTGTATTTATTACTAAAGCCCCTTTTCCAATACTACAAATTTGTCTCCAAACAAGTCGCACAAGATGTGTAAGCATAAAGTACTGTACGGAAACAGTCTGTAATGTCACTGGTCAAGTGCCGGGGACAAAAATGTGCCAAGCTACTGTGGCATAGAACATGTACTACGACTAATCATTTATGCGGCACTTGTGCCTGGCAATGTCTTGCAAGTTGTGCTTGGAACTTGTATGAATGGAAGTGAGACTATGTAAGTATTATTTATTGAAAAAATATCATTTTGAACCATATTGATAATAAGCAAGTTCAATTTTAAGAATATTGAATATATATATTATGTGATACAATAACATAAACAACTACCGGCTTGGCAATGGCAAATGGGACTGGCGGATAGACAGATGGCGTGCGAGACGAAGTAAACGAACGAAGTCAACAAACCACTGTGACATGTAGGAAATTCATAGAGAAAATTCAAATGCATGTAAACAAACACTGGTTCACAGTCTTTGAAATAATATGTACTTGAAACGGCTTTGACATTTTATTTTGACTGTGAGCAGCTGTAACCGAGCATTTGCACATCAACTCAAATTGAGGTGGTAACATTTTACAAACGAACCGATCGCCTTGATTTGAGGCGATTAACATTCCTTGGGTGAACACATAAATAAATAAAATTAAAAAATAAAATATACAGTATGATCATTTAAAAGTTACGGTACTTTGTATGGCAAAATAGCAACTGAAAATAGTTTTGTAAATTAGATACCAATGTTACTGTTTGCCACTGGAGAAACATTTAAAAACGACATCATTGGTATTCTTTGTGACTAAGCATAATGTAGAGCAACTGCACTTTTTTATTAATAACATCTAAACCAGTATCAAGCTTATTTGAAAAAAATTATCTTAATTATGTACATTTTTAACATAATTATGTAACAAATTTAATATTTCTTCGCTTGATACTAAGAACTGACAACAGTGTAAGGTAAAGAACAATTAAAATCAATATTTTAAGATGATACACAAAATATTACACTTTGTTGCATAGTCAGTATTGAAGACATTCAGTACCTGAAGATCAATTGGCACATTTTTCACAATATTCAGACGGAAAATAGAGCAAAACCCATCAGGTGTTGCTAACTGTAAGAGAGCCACTGGGTGCCGTTTCCCTTTAGTAGAAACCCACTCACAATCAAGTCCAATAATTTGTTTTTCATATTCTTGTAATTTTCTAGAAATAATGAAAGATTATAAAAGATATTTTTACATTGATGAATCAAACAAGTCTTGGCATAATATACACAGGTTAATTTAATTGTGAATATAATTATTTCTAGGTTGTGTAAGTATATAAGGAGTGATACAGAAAATTTTATGAAAATTGGTCTATAATTTGTTGAGATATAAATTTTAGAAAAATCAAGCAATCCCTCCCAATCACTATGTTGTTCATCCCTATCAGAGCCTAAATTTTCAGTTTCTAAAAATTCTCTAAGATCAATGATTGTTCGAAAGAGTTACTAGACATCTGCAAAATAATAATATAAATAAAACATTTACAAGCATTATTTATGTTTACAAATGCATGCAAAACTTAGAAACACATCACTTTTATATCTCCTAATATAGACATATACACTAAAATATACGCATTTCAATAATAAAATTCACTTCACCTGACACTAAAATAAATGAATAATTACACTTACAAATATGAACATAATAATGTAAGAACTGAAAACACCAAAGATAAGCTATCAAAATGGCTGATAGACTGGTAGACGCTTTCACTTTGAGAAGCCGAGATTCTTATTATTCTATTTCACTGTGCCTTTCATCTAAGATACTAATCAGGCATACCACCGTAAACTAGAGCTCCTCCCCTTTATAACACGTCATTTAAAGTATGACGATATTGTTATTGGTTTATTTTAATGAGTCATTATACCCGAGAGTACAACACGGCTAAAATTTAGCCTTGTTCCGGTTCGAGGGTTAACCCTTTCCACCCAGTGTCCGGTTTTCCGGGCATTCATAATATGTTCCAAAAAGCCCAGCATCCTGTTTACTGGACATCCGAAAAACGTTCCTAACATCCCAAAGTCCGGTTTATCGAGCGTTCGGAAAATATTTTTTTTTTATAAATATTTTGAACTCGAAATTTATACATTAATGATATATATATATAAATGTTCAGAATAACATTTTCTATTGTAAAAACATGATTTGTTATGATAGAATGCTTTATTACAGTACAAACAACTTTGCCTTTGTTGCATTAGCAGCTGTGTAGATTTTTGTCAAATCTGATCGTCAACTGAGGTTAATTGTTGTTTCATGACTGATGTGATTGTTTCTGTAGTATGGGAGATAAAAATAAGTAAAATAAAACGTAGTATGATGCCAATAAGTGATAAAACAATCACTATTTGTGTGTATGATGAGAGTGATGAATCAGACCACAATATGGTTTAATAGTTATGCCTAGGGTAAAAACTCCAACTAGTGTTTTTTTTTAAAAGAGCCATAACTTTTTTAACTATAAACATAGCATATTATGTAATATGAATTTCTTTAAAGATTACTAAATGACGTTTTAAATAGTATTATTAGTTCTGATCCATGAATTTTTTAGTGCCATTCACAACTCAACAAACTAAAAAGATTTTTCGACTTTTTTTGTAAATATGGGCTATATAAATACAAAAAAGTCGAACTTTTTTAAGTCCTTTTTTTTATTTTAACCCTCGAGCGGGCGCTTCACTTATAAAACGGGAGCGGGCGCATGCGGAGTTTTATTCCGCAACACTAAATTGCACAAATTTTACCCATTTTACTTCTGGTTATAACGCAATATTTTATTTAAATGTTGAATAACTTTATTAGGAACCAAATGTCATTGTTAATAACATTAATTGTTCAACTAAATATAAGTAATATTTTAATTAAACAAATTAAGTAATTTTCTAGTATAAAGAGGGTATCACTGTTGGTGTTATGTGAGAGGGCGCATGCGGAGTTTTGCTCCGCAGTAATGCAATTATACATCTATGCAAACAAAATATATTTAATAATAATTATAAATTAAATAATAAATAAAAACACATATATTTTGGTATATGTATAAATATACACATAGTTTGGCCAATTTGACGTGTTATGAATATAAATAACATCGCGTGCGCACTAACCACTTACGTGATAGAGCGCACGCGGAGAAAACCTCCGCAAACTGACACTGCGTCACTGAATTGTAACTGACAAGGAACCAAGGGGGAAGGAGGGGGTAAAAATAGCTTTGGGGGATTCCCGGAATGAGGCTCGTGAGGTACGTAGCCGGACACAAATGCCGACACCAATTGTGCATATTTATTTTAACAAAAACTAAACGTGCGGAGGAAAACTCCGCAAGCGCCCGCTCGAGGGTTAAAGAACAGGTAATCTTTTTAGGAAACTAATGAAACTCAAAACAATAAATTTGCTTCATAAATAGAAATTTTATAATTTTTTTAGTTAAATACGACAAAATCTACTAAAATAGCCTGGGCTTTTTGGGTCTATCAATCAGGAAAATATCTGGGTTTTTTTGAACAACTTTAAAAAAAATACTTGTCTGGGATGTAAAGGGTTAAAGAAAATAATATTATGGTTGGAATTTTCATAGGCCTCTTAGTTTCTTAGTAGAGCCTTCAAACTTGGGTGCATATAATTTCTGCTCCAACAGTAGGTTAAGTGTGTTAATTAACACTTAAATATATGAGGCTTATTCTAAGACTAACATTCGACCACAACATGTATCAGTACAGTACACTCTTGATACTCCGACATTTACTAGTCCGACACGTTTGGTAGTCCGACGCCACATCAGATGACGTACTGTACACTTAATACTGTATGTAATAAAACTTACTGTGTTACTGTACAAATGTTGTATAATTTCTTTGCTTACATTTATTCAATTGTGTTGTCAGCATCATTTTATCACGGCTGATAGCGCGGAAATTCTAAGAAGGGTGTACGTAGTGCATTCAGTTTATCTTAGAAATCATAATTCTCGTGAATTACAATGGACATTTGGTAATCCGATGTTTTTGTTAATCCGACACACCGTCAGTCCCTTAAATGTCGGATTATCAAGATTAAACTGTACATTCAGTTATACATAGCATGACCTCAAAACCAGGTGTTGTCATCAACCAAGTGTTAAATAATTAGTTATTAACTTAAGGACTAATATATTATAAGACATGTAGAAAATATACCATTTAATAACTTAGAGAATAACCAGTTAACAGATTTTTACCTTCGTAATATACCAACTGCAACATGACTTTCTTGGTCAGATGACACAATATATGTCTTCTTATCTGTTTGAAGCCACTTACTTGTTATTCTAAAAATATTATAAAATTTTGAAGATTTAAAAAATAAATATGCCAGCCCTACACTAAAAATACAAATTGAGCAATACCTTATCTTCAATGGGGCAAGAGATAACATAAACATATTACACTAAAGGGGGGAAAATAACCTAAATAAATAGTATAAGCTTCTTCATGTAACTTAATCTAGGCCTTTACCATATTAAATCAAAACTTAATTAAGCATTTTCGGTAATTCTCTTCAGAAATAGATTTCATTAGATGAGGTTATGTTATTACACTCAACATTAAAAAATTTGTGTACACAAACTAAGGTAACGTCGGTAACTAGGGTGGCCGTTATTTAACATAATAGGAAAAATAATATGATTACTTCTTCGCACCCTATTACCAAGTAATAGGATTACTGGTTTTAGGTACCCTATTAATTTTGTAAAGTAGTCGACAGAGCTGCAGCCACAACCTCTCAATGTAGTGATTGAACGAATGAACGCTGTGAACGGAACAAATAATTGAAGGGTAATTTGATTGATTGATATACTTGCTTTTGACAGAAGTGCCTGTCAAAACATGAAATTACTAGTCGTATTAGCCATAAAACACGTTTTATTTAGTTGCCTAGCGTGGTTTACCAAGTGCATATTTTAAAATGTATTAGTTGGTTTATAGAATATTGTTTGTTTTATTAATATTTAGTTCAATGTTTCATATAAATTAATTCGTTTCCTTTTTAATACTGTCAAGGTTTTTGTATTTTTCTTAGTGTATATATTAGTTTTATTTATGTTTTGAATGAATTAAAACTATGATTAAAAAGACTAGAACTAGTGTTATGTGGACTTATTTTGTGATTAAAGACCACAAGTTAAAAATTGCAAATGCTATATACATCATTCGAAGACAAGAATTAAACTTAAAAACTACCATTAAGAATTTACGAAAACACCTTGAAAGGCAACACCCAACGATAAATTTATCTTTAAGTAAGAATCAGACTTCAAATATTTCTCAAGCATGTTCTGCACCGGTACTATCCACTCAACTACATGCAGTGTATCTGGCTCAAACTCTATATCTTGCAAAAATAATTCAGAACCTCATTCAGATATTTCTGTTCAGAAAAACCAATTTTATTTGTTCAAAAGAAAATAAGCGAGGGACAGAATAAAAAGTTGGACAATTTATTGATGTGTCTTTTTGTGTTAGCTTATCATTCACCATAATCGAGGATAAAAGATTTGTAGCTTTTGTAAATAGTTTAAATCCATCCTACAAATTGCCTAATAACTCAATAACTAACTCAATAATAGGAAAACCATTACAAAAGATATGATTCCTGCTAGATATGAACAATGTTTGCTGTTTGCAATGAATTACAAGCAATTACGAGTGTCTGTTTGAGTACTGATTGCTGGACTCAGTAAACATGAAAAGCTTCATAGCAGTCACAGCTCACTTCATTAATGACCAATTTGAACTAAAATCAATTTGGTGTGTTCTGCCATGTCAGAATCGCATACAAGTGAAAACTTGGCTAATGAAATTAAAAAGATAATTTCTAAATTTCATCTTGATGATAAGGTTTTATTTGTAAAATCAAAATATTTATTTGTCGATTAACAATACAAAAATTGCATGACAAACGTCAAAATACTAACTAAAACCTACTTATATACTAATATAATATGTCCTTATCAGACAAAAAACTGCCAACAGAATAGTATTCCTTATGAACTAAAAAGGCTTTAAAATATTTTCTAAATCTATTTACATTGGGTTTAGCTCGCAGACTTAATGGTAGACACCCAATTAAATAAGCGGTGAATAGGGACGGGTATGCGGTTGGATTGTCTTGTGGAGTAACTATGGCGTTGGCTAGAGAGAAAGCACTGATTTTTTTTTTTTATAAGGAAGTAATCTGAAGGATATACAGACATGGAAAGGTCAACAAATTGTTTACGCTAAACAAACTTTTGCAGGATTGAAACTTAGTAAGGCCAAGTAGAACTCTCACAGCTTTCTTTTGCAAACGGAAAACATATTGAGTTCGAGTACACTCTGATCCCCAAATTGGAAGACCATAGATAAGATGGGGATAAAAACATCCAAAATATGCAGAAAATAAAATATCCCTATTAGCAAAGTAAGAGAGTGTACGCAAAACAAAAATTCCGCTGTTAATTCTTTTGTATACCTTATCAATCTGAAGGTGATACTTTAAATTTAAATCAATAGACAATCCCAAGAAGTCAGTGTGGTCAAATGATTGAATTTTAGAGTCGCCTATAATAATATGGACCCCGTCTTGATTAAAGTTATTGGAGTCAACTATGAGAAATCAATAAGTTTAGTTTTGTCTTTGTTTACAGTAAGACAATTAATTATTTTCTAGCCATTGTAGGAGAGAACTAACTTGAAGGAATGTGTCTATTTCAAGATTATCACGGTATTTCTGAGAGAGATTGAGTGACATTGACAGCGTAATGCCAACCCTGTAGTATCAGATAATGCGTATAACATAAAACAGCTATACAATATGAACTTAAATTGAAGCATTTAGGGTGTTTTGCTCACACCATAAACCTCATTTTACAGGACACACTTAAAAATACCCATGGAATTGCTAGAACAAATAAAAAATGTAGTAAATCACTTCAAAAGAAGTTTGGTTAGCTTAGAAAAACTTACATCAGTCCAGAAATCAATGGGTCTTGAGCCAGAAACATTACTGCAAGAAGTTTCCACTAGATGGAACTCTACCTATTATTATATGATTGAACGTTATTACCAATTGAAGGATGCACTTAAGTCAACAATTGCTTTAATAAATAAGGGTCTACCTATTCTAATTGAAGAAGAGTGAGAAACGTGCAAAGAGCTTTGTGATGTGTTGGGCCCTTTTGAAGAGGTCGCAAAGCAAATCAGTGGTGATAAATATGTAACGAGTAGCTTAGTAATCCCTCTAAGTAATGGATTAAAGTCAGTATGTAAACAAACGAAAAAAAGAAATGTTTAGTGACACTACGAAACAAATTGTTGAGGCGCTTCTTTCAGGAATAAACACAAGGTTATACAACATGGAGAATAGCAAGGGTTTTGCACTCGTCACATTCCTAGATCCAAGATTTAAACTTGCGCCGTTTTCCATCGAATCAGCAGCAAATTATGCTAAGGAAAACTGTTTTTCATTGATGGCTGCTGTGTGGTCAAAGAGCCACAATGACAGTAATATTGATGAAATGTCACAAGAAGACTAAATTAATGCTACTCCAGAAAAAACACAGAAGTACTCGATCTGGGGAAATTTGGACACAAATATATCAGCTAAGAAGACATCGGGTAACTTATATTATCATTATATTGTTAAGTTTTTAATTGTATCATAAAATAATATAAACAATAAATTATATTTTATCTTTGTAATAACAAAATAATAATTTTCTAACTGTATGTAACAGGAATTTAAATAACGAATTAAAACAATAAATGATTATGTTGTTTACATAATTATTTATTTCAATGTGTATATTGTATTTTAATTCATGTTATACAATTTCAGCTTCCAAACATCGGCTGCCATAATAGAAATGAACAGGAATTTAGAAGATGGATATGTCGACAGAAAAAATTATCTCCTCCTATAGTGGAGAGAAAACCATTACTACTATCCCCTTATGTCTAAAATAGTCAAGCAACATTTTAATATTATAGGGACGTCTGTACCATATGAAAGACTGTTTTCGAAGGCAGGTAATCTCATAACTGATCGACGATCCCGTTTGAAAGATAAAACTGTCGAACAGATTTTATTTTTAAACTCGAACTATTTTTTTTATTAAGAAATAACTTGTTCTTTGCAATACAATGACAAGATATTATTTTACTATGTACTGTATTACTCTTACGATTGTGCTATTGATATAGTATACTTTTAGTATTTAACATTTAATTACAGTATATCGAACTTTTATATTTTTACAATGTATTATAGTAATTAATTTTTTCTTTGTTCTTTATAAATTTTTATTAATGTTTTTTATAATGTAAATATACACAATTAAATATTCTGTAAATAATTAGTGTTACAATTTAAATATGTATGTGACATTAAAGTAGCCTCTTCTTTGTTTTATCAGAAACGAAATTTTAATACCTCATCATTCAATAGGCTTAGTGCTTTAGTATGTGTGTGATATTTTTATAATAAAAGTAAGAATTATAAAAATAGTCTTACTTCATCATATCTCTTTTATAGCTTCAACTTTAAATGCCTTGTTATTAAACAATATTTGATTAAAATTATGAGCATTTAGCAAATTGGAAACATAAAAACACACAAAAAAGTTTGTGAAAGTATCTGTGTCATCTGTCAACGATTTAATACGACAACATTAACAGTATGCGTCTAATATTCTCTTAAAACAATTAATTTTACAATTTATAACGTAATCAGCTGTTTGATACGTTTCTGTGTAAAACTGTGTTTATTTCGTTCCGATATTTTTTTAGAAATATTTAATAATTATTGTTCTTTTTAATTGTAAAAATACTTAAAATATGTAAGGAAATTCGCGTTTTTTTGTTTACTTGTGTATTTTTTTTTTTATCAATATATTGATCTGAACCTAATTGTAAAGTAAATGAATACCTCAAAGGTTAACCCGTCAAATGTAAACAAAGTATTGTTCATTGATGTGGCAAATGACCACAATTATTGCTCTAATGAAGGAATAGTAACTGAATCACTTGGACACACTCTTCCCAAGCAACGTGAAGATGAGACACCAAACACAAACGGTTGGCAAAGGGTGCCGATCAGAAATAAGAGACTTTTGCCCTCAGGTAATGGGTTGGATGTTAAAAAACCTTGTACAAGGTCTGATACGAACAATCCTATCAACTTACGCAATAGTTTTGAGTGTCTAAATAATCCAAAACAAACTGCAGATGAAGAAATGTCTCATGACCAAGACGCCAACAAAGCAGAGGTAAGACCTCCACCAATATTTGTCCCAAACATTTCCGATATTAAGAGTATGATTGTAAGTATTGAAAAAGTGATAACAAAGGATTCTTATTCATACAAATGTATTACCAGAGACAAGGTAAAAATTAATGCTGTAAACATCGATGCATACCGTACCCTAGTCAAACATTTAACTGACATGAAGGTAAGCTTTCACACTTATCAAATTAAACAGGACAGGGCCTACAGAGTTGTGCTTAAAAACATGCACTTTTCCACTGAACTTCAGGATATAAAAGCAGCTATAGAAGATCATGGTTATGCTGTTAGAAACATATCAAATCTGAAAAGTTCTAGATCTAAAGATCCTCTGTCTATATTTTTTGTAGACTTAGAGCCCGCACCCAATAACAAGGACATTTTCAATGTACAGTTCTTACTAAATGCTAGAATTGTATTCGAACCTCCCTATAAACGTAATGACGTGGTACAGTGCAAAAAGTGTCAACGGTACGGGCATACCAAATCCTACTGTTGGTACAAAAATCGCTGTGTGAAATGCGGTTCTGATCACCATACAAATAGTTGTAATAAATCTAAGGAATCTCCGGCTACATGTGTACTATGCGGTGGTGAGCACCCTGCCAATTATAAAGGATGCTCTGTATATAGAGATGTTAAAAACAAAGCTTTCCCTACTTTACGTTTGAATGTTTCAAAAGGACCAGGGACTTCTTCACCACCGGGGAAAGACAAAGTTGTTAAAAACTTACAATCGCCTATTGCCCAGCCTCAAGAATCTTCTTTAACAACAACTACATCATCTCTGACTTACGCAGGCGTAACATCAGGTCGAACAAATGCGGAAGAAAATTTTAATAAATTAATCAATGGATTTCTAAACAAATTTGAAATGCTCATGTCACAACAAGCCCAACAAGTAGGTACACTGATCAACCTACTAACAACCGTCATCTCAAAACTAAAATGACTAACTTCTATAGGATTGGTCTTTGGAATGCCAACGGCTTGGCCCAACATAGCCAGGATATTAAGATTTTTATTTCAATGCATAAAATTGATATAATGCTAATAACTGAAACACATTTTACTGCCTTAAATTACTTTAAAATTCCAAATTTTTCTATTTATAGCACCAACCACCCCGACAATACCGCTCATGGGGGAAGTGCTGTTTTAATTAAAACTAATATCAAACATCATGAAATTACAAAATTTCAGCACAATGATTTTCAAGCTACCAGTGTTGTGGTTGAAGATTGGATGGGTCCTTTGACGATTTCTTCCCTTTACTGTCCGCCCAGATTTAACATCTCAGACCAGCGATTCAATCAGTTTTTCAGCTCACTTGGTCCTCGCTTCCTGGCAGGAGGTGACTACAATGCTAAACATGTAATGTGGGGATCAAGACTAGTAAATCCTCGGGGAAGAAATCTGCTAAAATGTATAGATAATAATAATTTACATTATTTATCAACTGGTCATCCTACTTATTGGCCAACAGATGTAAATAAAATCCCAGACCTGCTTGACTTTTTTGTAACCAAAGGGATTTCTCAAAATTACGTGGATATCACCTCATCTCTTGATCTTTCATCTGATCATTCACCTTTGATACTGACTATAAGCTCGTCTATTATGTTAAAGGAAAAACCTCCTACACTGTCAAACAAAAATACTAATTGGGATCAATTTCGAGAGTTGTTGAACAATACCTTAAATCTGACCATTCCCTTAAAAACCGGAAGAGACATAGATAATGCAGTTGAAATATTCACTTCTTCCGTTCAGGCTTCTGCTTGGAAATCAACTCCGGAACTGCGTAGTGAAACTATTAAACAAATTAACTATCCGTTTTACATAAAACAAAAGATTGCTGAGAAACGTCGCTTGCGAAGAATCTGGCAACATTCAAGAAATGCTGTTGATAAGACAAGCTTCAACCGGGCCTCCCAACAGCTGAAAAGAATGTTGCATGATATAAACAATATTTGGTTTCAGGAATTCACATCAACCCTTTCTCCCACTGAGGCGACTGATTACTCATTATGGAAAGTGACGAAAAGGATGACGCAGCCACAAGTCCCAATCCCTCCTATTTCCAATCCTGACGGTTCTTGGGCTAAAAGTAGCATGGGAAAGGCAGACTTGTTTGCTAACCATTTTTCAAATGTATTCAAACCTAATCCTGTAAACAGATGTAATGACATTGGTCCAAATGTTAAAGAATTTCTGGACTCACCTAATCAGCTTGAAATGCCAATAACCTCATTCAAACCATCAGAAGTAAAGGGAGCAATCGAAGGACTTCCTGCTAAAAAATCTCCTGGCTATGACCTTATTACAGGAAAGGTGCTAAAAGAGCTCCCTAGGAAAGCGATTGTTTTCCTTACTATATTGTTCAACGCCATGTTGAGACTCGAGTACATTCCATCTCAGTGGAAGGTAGCTGACATTATTGTTATTCTGAAACCTGGTAAACCACCTCATCAGGTTACTTCATACAGACCGATAAGTCTCCTACCGGTTCCATCAAAACTGTTTGAAAAATTGTTTTTGAAACGATTAAATCCATTATTAACTGAGCTAAATTTACTTCCAAATCATCAGTTCGGATTTCGACCTAACCATTCAACAATTGAACAGGTGCATCGAGTTGTTGATAAAATCAGGCAAACCTTAGAAAAAAAGGAATTTTGCTCAGCAGCATTTCTCGATATAAGCCAGGCTTTTGATAAAGTCTGGCATGATGGACTGTTGTTCAAAATTAAATTACTTCTACCTCATAATTTCTACAATATAATAAAATCTTACCTATCCCAACGATACTTTAGAATAAAATTTCAAAATTGTTATTCAAATCTAAAATTAATTGAATCTGGAGTTCCACAGGGTAGTGTATTGGGCCCTTTATTGTACACAATATTCACAGCTGATATTCCAACTCACCAAGAAACTCTAACTGCAACATTTGCAGATGATACTGCAGTCCTTGCTTCTCATCGGAACCCTTTTACAGCTTCTCAGATCTTGCAAGATGTTTTAAATTCAATGACAGATTGGGTAAAACGTTGGAGAATACAAGTAAACGAGAGTAAATCTATACACATTACATTTACGCTTAATTCGGAAAACTGTCCAAATGTTTCCTTAAACAACACTCTACTAACTCAACGAAATGATGTTAAATATCTAGGAATTTACTTAGATAGGCGACTGACATGGCAGAGCCATATCTGGAATAAACGATTGCAACTAAATACAAAATTTTCTAAAATGTATTGGCTTTTTGGAAAAAGATCCCACCTCTCCACTGAAAATAAACTATTACTGTACAAAGTTGTCTTGAAGCCAGTGTGGACATATGGCATACAGTTGTGGGGGACAGCATCATTATCAAATCTGAACATTATTCAACGTTTCCAGTCAAAGGTACTGCGAACTATATTGCAAGCTCCATGGTATGTTAGGAATGCAGTAATCCACAAAGACACAAGAATTGACTATGTGCAAGATGAAATCTCAAAGTTTAGTTTACGTTACCTACAGAAGCTTGAAGCACATGAAAACCATCTTGCTGTGAATTTGTTGGACAATAGTCAACACATTTATAGACTAAAAAGGCATGACTTCCTTAGTTTAAGTGAACGTTTTTAATCCATTATGTTGTTTACAGTCTTTGGAAGGTAATCAACCATTGTTATTTGAAACACACCGAATTTACTTATTGTTCATTATTGAATAGATTGTAAATATTAAATAAATGTTATAAAAAAAAAAAAAAAAAAATTTATAACGTAGTGTAGATAGAGAACGAAAGAAACAGTCTTGTACGGTAATAGTGTCAAATCTATCGTCTCGACTGGAACGATCCGGGCAAGCGGTAATAGGGTGACAAAAATATATTCACTTATGTGTAGCTAAAACTAATAGCGTGTACAATTAATAGCATGCAGTAGAACGAGAACGAAAGAAATAATCTTATAGGTACAGTAATAGTGTCAAGTCGATCGTCTCGACTGGAACGATCCGATCAAGCGGTAATAGGGTAACAAAAATAATAGGATGAGCAACCCTATTACCGTAGCGCTGTGGAACGTTGCAGCCTACTACCGGAATGTAGCTGGATTTCCCATCTCTAAGGTAACGAAAACGAGATACGTTACGATAGATATCACAGCGAGGAAGCACTGTGGCAGTGGACTGTGACGTCACAGGGTGCATCAGCTGGTTTGATTGTTTTATTAACTTCTAGTAACTAAATTTACCATCAATCAGCTTGAATAGTAACAACAGGAATTAAAACAGTTTTGTTTAAACTTTTCAATTGTTATAAAAAACATTCAATACTTTATCATATACCCCCGGGTTCACCTTTTTCTACTTACCATAACTTTAGTCTTGCTGTTGAGGAAATCTTATCGTCTGGTCCCTGGCCCAACAAAATGATTCTCTCTGGTGACTTCTATCAAATCAAACACTGATTGGACCAACACTACAGAATCTTATTCCCGCCCCTTAATGGATATGGCTAATCTTTTTGACCTCACATAATGCAATTAGATGCTTAATGCTAGAGGAGTTGTCCTAGACCTAATATTTTCTTCAGATCCCCATATTATCATTGAGCCTGCCGTTGATATTCAGGTTAACCGTAAGGATTGCTACCATGCCTTATTCTGGAGCCTTAATTACTCCAATCGTGACATATTCATTCCAGATCTGAAAATTTGTGATGTTAATAATGTCTTTGATTGGCTCATCAGTAAACCCTATCCAGTGGTGGAGGCTCGCACCACAGTAACCAATTTTCAGCTTTCTGCCAGGTCTTTCGTTCAGATTGCCGAATGAAGAGAATTGGGGTTACATTTGCCTTGCTGGTTTTCTACTGGCCTAATAAACCTAATAGTTCAAAAGGTTTATTATAACTTGACGATCGGCGTCTTATGAATAAATAAATAAAAATAAATAAAGAAAAAATCTCACAGATTATTTAAATCTACTCACAAACCAACACTGGGTAAACTTCAGATATCTTAGATCTCGTTGTAGTTTTCTCTCTGACCAGTGTCGTCAACCAATCCATGACTCGAGTCAACCAATCCAGGACCAACCGTAAGCTATTATGGGATTACAAAAATCAGTTGAGGAAAACTACCTCCTTCCCTAGAAAGAGTTCCCTGGCAGGGCAGCTGAAGATCCTCAAGCAATTTATAACATCTTCATTGATTATTTCTCAACTACTTTTAAGAAAGCCATCGTAACAATCCAAAAGAATACTGGAAAATATTAAATGAATTGTCTGGAAGGAAAAAAAATGAAAATACGTTTCCAATAAAGAAATATCTGAACAATCCAAATATTGCTTTATCAGAAGTTGCTTTCAAAGAAGTATCCAACGATTTTAAATCCTATTTCTCAAGGTAGGCAAACATTTGGCTGAGAAAATCAAACCATGTGGCAATACTATTTACAATGACAACGATAACAGAGCTAACACACACTTTGTTTACACACAGTCAATGAACAGGATGTATTGCAGCAAGTTAACAGTTTAAGGGGTGGGTCTGCACCTGGATGCGACGGCATTTCTTCGTCCTTTCTCAAGAATAACATTGTCTTCTTGATTACTGCATATTATTAATCAGAGCTTCAGTTTAGGTGTTTTCCAAATTTATTCAAAACGGCAAAAGTGATACCACTATATAAAAGAAACGATTTACATACAAAAGCAATTTCCGACCAATCTTGTTATTAAGCATGTTTTCAAAAGTTATGGAGAAAGTCAAACTGATATTCATTTACTATTTAAGAACAAATAATTTTCTGCTTGACAAACGTTCTATTGTGACTTATCTAGATCTAGCTAAGGCCTTTGATTTGGTGGATCGATCCAAACTTTTAGTTAAATTAAATTTAGTTGGCTGTGCTAGAAAGTGATTTTTAATCAATGAGTGACATTTAATCAAAGCTAAGTCGAATCCATCGAGCCATCACTGATTCTGTGTATGCTGGCCAATTTCTCCGTAAAAGAGCGCAGGGAGCACTCTGTAACTATGTTATCCATTGTCTGGATATACTCCCTGCAGTTACATCTAGTCTCATAGACTAGATATAATTATAGTCATAGATAGACTGATCTAGTCTCAATCCCCATTTATACTTCCAGTAATTGCATCTACCAACACCAGTTCGGAACCGATTCAAGAGTGTCCACTCCCTAAGAGGGAGGTCCATCCCACTTACAGGTACTGACAGATTGTTAATAAGAAACTAATTTCGTCGATCAAAACTGTTCTACACTACGGCCCAGCTAGTGTAGTAAGAAGTAGTAAGTGAGAAGTTTGATCTGCTCAAATAGAAAGCAGTACTTAGATGTGGGTTTAGAGATATGTATTCTGAAGTGGGAGATCCTGTATAATGGGGAGGTGCGGTGCATTGAAGATCTTATTGAATTTTTTGAGTAGTGCCTCCTGATGTCTAATCTCTGGAAGAGCTATATTGCACAGCACTGGGAGCCAAGGAAGTGGAGTTGACATGAGAGTGCCACTAATAGCTCTCATGACCTTATCAAGTTGGACATCGACCACTTTAGTATGAACACTATATTGAGTAGGTGAATAGACCAGTGACAAAGCAGTAGTACGCAGGATGTGTGCGTTGGCTCCCCAAGTTGTTCCGGCAATATGATGTAATACATTTGCCCTGGTTTTAATTTTAGTTGCTGTTTTTTGAAGATGGCTTTTAAAGGTCAGCGATTGATCTAACGTTACTCCCAGGTACTGTGGATGATTATTATGATGGAGTTTTACACCATTTAGAGATGTTCAGTTTCGATTAGCCAGTCTATTACTTAGGTGGAAGCAGGCTACTTTGGTTTTTGATGAGTTAGGATTTATCTTCTAGGGTCTAAAATATTCTTTGAGGGCTGCAAGGGCACTTGTGAGTGTGTTTTCTTGTGAGTTGAGAAGTTTTTTGTAGGTAAGCTAAAGCATATATAAATTTTCTAGACTTTGTGATTGGGATGTCAGCACATTGAATAAAATTGGAGCAAGTACAGCCCTCTGTGGCAGCCCATCCTTCAGCTGTCTATAGGCTGAAAAAAACCGAAAAAACTTATATTAGCTTGGCACTAAGCATTGACTCCAAAAGTCGAAATAGAAAGAGACAGGGAAGGAGGCTGTAGAACTTAAACATCAAACATTTGCACCATACTGTGTACATCAGTATTATAGTTGGTGAGTGTATTTCTCAATTTATACAAGAATGTAATGCTAAAGTGTTTGTTTACAGGTGGGAGATATATATTGCTTAAATACGAGTCTTCCTTTACAAAGAATTAGACTTTCATGCTGATTAGAGCTGTACTAGAAGAAAACTTTCTTCGAAATGGTTTCAAAATACGTAGTTTTAATTTTGTAAAACTGGTTACAAACTACCAAATCAAAAACTCCACAAAACCAATACAGTTTGTTTGAATTTGTCACTTCAGCATTTGATTTAGATCACTCTTTTATGACATCATTTCTTATCTGCTGATGGGTGGTGTAATCAATTAATTGGTTTACTGTACAATATGGAACACTTTATCATAATCTAACAACTTTTTTAGCACTTATCTCTTCTTTCAAATCCATTTTTTTAAAAATATCTATTGTAAGGTCTGATTTTGAATTGGCCAAATTAAAATTATTTGGTTGAAATTTATCAATTTAACTCTCAGAACCATTGATTAAGGATCGTATGCTTGCTGAACTGTATTATTTTTATTACTCCCATCATTAACGTATTGCTCATTTTCTTAGTCTAAAAAAGGAAGTAAAACTTGAAGTGAATCATCTGAATTGAAAATGACCTTTTCACTATCACTATTTTCAGATGCACATGAAATCAGAAGCATAGGTTAAGTTAGCAATTGCAAAATTTTGAAGTAAATCTTTAAATAATTTAGAAATCAAAATAGAAAATTCAAATGTATAAATGCATCACTTATTTTTTTTTTTATCAAGTATATTTTTTATTTCAGACAAATAATATTTGTTATGTACAATTTTACATCATGTAGAAAGGATAGAAGTAATAATTATTAAGCCTGGTGAAATAAAATAATAAACATAAGAAATATGAGGAAAGAGCAATGTCGACAATCAGTTATAACAAACTTCAGAAACAAGGGCAGTTTACATAGATGTTCCGTTCCACTTCCAAGTGACAGTACTTATTATGGAGACAAGAACTGAAAATTATTTCTGTTCCAAATAAAACATTTGATCAAAAATGGGTTTGAAATGAAGTTGAAAACGTCTGCAGCAGCTTATGACACAGTATAGTGCAAAGGTTTGTTGTTAAAGTTCTACAGCCTCCTTCCCTGTCCCTTTCTATTGCGACTTTTGGAGTCAATGCTTAATGCCATGGGAGGTTTGTGCCCATGAAACTAATTTAGTTGATCATTTAACTAAAACCTGAAACCCACAAATCAGGATGGTGTAGACCTATTTGATTTAAGAAGTTAATATAAATAGTTAACCAAAAATGTAACAATCAATAAGCCAACAAAACATAACAAACTCAAACACCAAATTAAAAACAACATTTTAACAACTAAGAAAATACGGACTTAAATTTTAGTAAATTTCAAACTTAAAATATATATATATACATACATATATATATATAATATCAATTTAAACAAATACTGAGAAGCTTACAGATCATTATTAATAATACAGAGAGGGAAAGTTTGATTGATTTAGTGGAAGTTTTGTTTGGATTATTTATATAAAAAAGCAAAAGCATGTCTGTCTGTGTGTACGTAATCATCAGCTGTTAAACAAAATATAAGAACAACTTTTGAAATAGGCTAAGTAATAAAATTGGGTGTTTATATTTACACTATAAATAGAAACACCCAATTTTCAGGTGCAGTGAGTGAGCTACTATAAATAAATTTACATAGTATGATTTTACTTAATACTAATATTTTTATTCAAACGTTATATGTCGAAGCTGTGATGTCTCAAGCGCAGAGAGTGTGTGGTTAACACACAAAGCATGCAGGGGTATTCCTTAGCCTAATAGAAATATTTGTGTCTGTAATTTGGTTAGTTAGTGAGGTCTAATACCACAGATGGTTTAAACTGCATTACATTTACATGGGACTACACTGGCGCTCCACAATGAACCACAAAAACAGTTGATAATCTGAGACACAAAATTTAACATTTGATGAGAAATCAATTATTAATATTGTACATTTTATGTATTTTAGGCTATTATTTTATTAACTGTTCTGTTGTTGTTAGTAGTGATTGTATTATTAGTTATGCGGTACAATTGTATTGTTTCATTATTATATTGTAGTTAATGTCATATATAAATATTATATATACTGTCATTGATGTTGTCTACTGTCTATTGCTGTAAAAGTGTAATGACAATACAATCATTATTTATTTACAACACAATATAGGGTATTAAGTAAAATATCTTTAGCCATAAAATATCATTTTATTTTACAGGAAGTAAACTTTAGTTCTGTGTGTAGTAATTGACCGACCACAGAAGAGGTAAGTACATAGGTGACATGGTATCAATGAAATGCTGCCGCCATCTTCTCTCAAGTAGTTCTACTCCTCCTTGGTTCAAGTAATGTTGGACAACTTTCAAGCCATGAGGAATGTAATTTTCACATTCCAAACTGAAACAATATATACAGCTAATAATAACTTAAGTGTACAAAATTAAGTTATGGTTTCGTAATTTATTGATAAAATATGTTATTAATGTTTTCTTCTTAACTCAGGATCAAGATATCTTAATTTCACTGGTAGAATTTTAAAAATTGCATAAAACATGTAAAAGCAATGTTTACACATGTTGAGTTGGCAATAGAATTATTTAAATTTCAAAAGAATTAATAAATTTTGTATATTACATAAGATAGGAGGTTTAAATATTTATTTATTATTACTAACTTTCAGAGCTTTAAGGGTGGTTGAATGTTTAATGAGTGATTGAAGGAATTTAGTTCTACATCGTATCGCAACTGTCACTAGAAGTAGCAAACAGCCTGCTCTCATCAACACACAAAGTGTTCCCTATCCCTCTCTCCCTCACTGTCCCAGCCTGCCCTGTCCTGCAAATTGTACTAAAATATTTATATTGAAGTCCAGCAATTAAGTTTTTATATATTATTAAATTACTCTTTTAACCAAACAAAATTGTACCAATTTCAACTAAAAATTTAAACAGATATAATTTATAGAAAAACAATTATAATTGGTTACACTCTTTAAAAAACTAGGTCGCCAAATGTCCATAAAGATATTTTTTTGAATTTTTCCCTTAATACATTAATTAATTAAAAGAAGACTAACACTTGTATTAAAAAAAAAATTATGAACACTCTTAAAGTGTAATAATTAAAGTGAAATAATTAGTTTACTCCACTACAAATTATTTACCACTGGCATTTATTCGTGACATTTACAATGTTAATGTTTAATTTTATTATTCAAAATATTAAAGGAATCCTTGTCTTTCAGGATCATTTGTCATCTCATTTGGATTCGGGTAAGCATATGAACTAACAAGTCCAATCATTTAAATAAGAAACATTTCATTGCATTTATTAATATAATAGGAGAGGCAAATCAGGCATCAGAAAACCTGTCTCAAGCAAACCAAAGTTGAACAGCTCATCTCAAATTAGCAATACAAGGAAATACAATTTGTATACAACCACAAATCAAACATCAACAAAATCAATTAATTCATTAAATAATAATACTACTACTGAAGATAATACAACTAATCGGAAACTTCACATCATTGGTGGCAGCCTTAGATGTTCACGTATTGAAGGGGAACTTTTAAAATAGATGTTCACCTCAATTTAAAAGTTACCAGTGATATATACTGTAGTGCTTGATTATTAAATTTTATTAAATAGGCCTAAAACACAACACACAAATACAGACACACATAACACATACTGATAGTTACAGACTTGAATGAACGCGGATTCGGTCAGCGTACAGCCATGCGCAACATGTAGTATCTAAAATAATGAAGGCGATTTTATGTTTATTACAACAGCTAACATATGTGACCTAAAGAATTTATGTAGTACACATTTAAAATTAAACACAAACTAATATTTTACAGTTTTGTATAATTTATAAATGTACAAAATGTTTCAATTAGAGGTAAAATAAAGCACTTTATTTGTATTTCAACTGTAAACTCTTGGTGTAGGTTTATGTGTAACTGAAATGTTCACATAATGTTCCTTGAGAGTTATTTTAAGTACATTATAAAAGTAAAACACATAAGTTATTTTTAAGTATTATTAAAATATTAAATTATTATGCAAACATGACGTGTTCTTTAACATAGTAGACTAGGGAGTTTTTTCACGACACAATATAAAAATGTTCACGGGAAAATAAGTAGTAAAGTTGTACAAAGTTTATTTTCACAAACTAATTAAATAACAGTCAGTGGTTTGTTAACAATGTATCAATTTAAAAAAGGGTTTCTATATGTAAAAAAAGGCCTTATAAAGAAAATATTTAATAATGGTATCATTATCATGCAACTTAATAGACCGGTGTGCCCGCTGCAATACGGCCAGTAGAACACCTGCGAACCAGGGTTAGACAAGGACCCTATCAGTACTTTAATACCACTGGCACTTTGTTCAGGTTAGGAGAGGAATTGACTCAGTTTCAGCTGTCCCTGGGTAAGTGGCAATAGTGGGGGTTGTACACACAGAGTTTTTTTTACATTAAAATGTTTGCTGTAATTACATTAAATTGTAAAATTTTACAATAATTTACATTAAAATGTTTGCTGAATTAAGTTATCCACTGAAAAGTTTATTTAATTTTTCTAAGTTGGTAACATCCGGCGTGGTGTGAAAGGAATTTTGTGTCGTAACACTGATAAAAACTTTGGTTAGTGTAGAAAAATAATAATTGATAGTCCAGACATTATTTTATTTTTTTTTTTTTTTATGGTGACTTTCTAAAAGCCACAGCAAGTGTGCCACTAAAATATGCGGGGTGTAGTGCAGGACAAAATAAACGCTGTCTTCATAGCATTAGCTATTCAATTAAATACTCCCGATAAACATGATATGTCCATGGGAATAGTGATTTTGACTCAACAAGAGCTGTAGTTTTGTCAAATGCTAATAGAATCAGAGTCACAGCTCAAGAAATATTGGTTCTGTTACAAAAGATGACCTGTTATATTGGTTTAAATACATTTTCTTATCTGTAATAAAAAAAAATTAAAGAATTATATTAGAAAACATAGATCCTACATCAATTATCCGGGAACCCTGCATTTTTGACAAAAATACTTGTACTTCTTTCTTCGCCTGATACCATAATTATTATTAGACTTTAATATTTTTTAAAACTGATTGCTAAAGGTTGCTCACTTTAAAAAAGGCCTACAAACTAGCTGCATATTGGCGGTGGACATGGAGAGTGATGAGAAACCTTCATCACTAAACTCGCAAGTGAGTAAAGAGATTTTTCTTCACTCAATATCTTTTTGTAATAGACAATAAACTTTATTGACATAATCTTAGAGATTACTACATTGCGTCATTATTGATTAAAATAAATACATTGTGCTTTTATGATTGGTTAGAAACAATATTCAGCCATTGGTAAATTCTTCCACAGTGTAGAAAGGCCTTTCTTGGAGCCTTCTTAGATTGGGGTAACTTTAAATGTTGACCCATCCAGATTTCTGACATATGCAGGCAGGGCATTAAACAGTCTGAAAGAAATTTTGGGAAAACTGTCCCGATTCAAACCTAAACATTTAAAAGGTATGTCAATATTATCACGCTGTCTGGTGTGGTATACGTGATTGAAAGGTGATCCTTCACATTGAAGACACAGTCAAGGACAAATTGGCTATATATTGTCAGGATACCTAGTTTCTGAAATAACGGTCAGCAATGGTTAAGTCGTCCACTTTTGGTAATCACTCTCACAGTTTGTTTCTGCAGTCTAAGGATGTCCCAACAGCAGAAGCCCATAAGATGTGGCTGTGTAAAAGGGAGTAGTTGGCTACAACAAGATAGGTTTCAAACACAAAGTGATGAGTTTCCAGAGTACATAGGCTACACATGGTACAATTGCTTCCTTGTTTTTGTTATATGAGAGCTTTGGATCTAAGATGAAGTCCAAAAGCTTTACACTGCCAGACTTTTCGATTCGACATACTTTAATAAGTAGATCATTTGCTGAGTCTTAGTTCCATTTCATTTTAAATTATTACTGGTGAACCATAGCCTATCTCTGTTTAGCGAGTCAACAATTAAATTAAATTATTCTGGACAAAGTAGAATAAATTTAAATTAACTTACTGACAGTCAATATTTATAATGTTTTCTAAGAACTGCTGAGTCAAAAGCTGTGCAGAGATACCAAGTTTATCACTAATCAGAGTCTGCAGTTGTATCTGGCGTTGTTTGGGTATGACATCACCATTATGGTACAGAGCTCGAGCGGCACTCCGTAAGGCCTTGAGATCTGGCACTTCACGGAACTGAAACAGTAAAATTATCTTGAAAACTTTATATATGAATTATATTACTGAAGGCTAGGCTTAGGAATACAAGTATTTTTACAATAAAAAGCCCTTGAATAAATAGTTGAGTTGGTTTCTCTATTTAGTAGAAAATGTTTAAACCATACTAGTAAATATTACTCGACACACAGAAAAACTGTAAAATATTTTTCACATGTAGAAAAATGTGAAACATTTCTAAATAAAAAATAAAGGAAATAATGAAATGACATTCACAGAAAATAAGCATGCTGGACTCAAACGACCTTAGCAAGGGGGTTATAACAGCGTTGCCAGTTCGAACATTGCGGCCTTGTATTAGGGATGACTATGGTGCTACCCAAGTCGATCACAGATGCTACCAAAGAAGTTTACAAGTGCTATAATTGGGCCGGGTTGAACGCAACCTTTGTGGTATATTAAACGCATGCAGGGGTTCTAGCTGCAGAGGGGAAGTGTTTCACCACACTCCGTCTCTAGTAGACGAAAGAAATACAGAAAAATACAGAAATATTTATTCATGATCATTGAGAACAGAATATTTATCACAAAATATAACATTAAAACAACAACAACAAAAATGTAATTGGTCACATATTCAAGTGCAGGAAATTTAAAGAAAATTTCAAAAATTAAAGGTCAAGGGTACTATAGAATTCTTCCATGCTGTAGATTGATTTCTCCACCAGCCAGTCATGTAGTTGTCTTTTCAGTGTCTTCAGATTACTATTTTTAATGTCCTTGGGAAGTGCGTTAAAGAGCTTGGCTCTAGCATACGATGGCTTTTTGGTGTAGATAGTGGTTCTGTGGGCTGGAAGGTGATATGTCTGAGCTCCTCTAGTTTGATATGCATGCACCTCTTCATTTCTTAACAGGTTTTGTTTTGAAGCATAAATAATGACCTCGATTATATACATTGAGGTAACAGTAAGGATTTTTAGGTCTTTATAAAAGCTTCTCTACAGCTGTCGAGGTGAGAGAGACCAGCCATAATTCTTATTGCTCGCTTTTGAAGAATTAATATCCTCTGGAGGTTGCCAATTGAGGAGCCACCCCATAGAGTGATTGCATATCGGAGATGAGAATCAAAAAGGGCGAAATAGGCAATCCTTAAGGCAGATGATGTGGCAGTTGCTTTAATTCTTTTAAGGGCAAAAATGGCGCAACTTAGTTTTGAGCAGAGGTTATCTATATGACAGCTCCATGTCAGATTTTGGTCAAGAAACACGCCCAGATGTTTCAATTCATCCACTCTTTCCAAATCAGGTGGTCCTGTTATATGATCTTTAAGTCTTCTCAACGCAAGGAGCTTGGTTTTAGATGGATTAAACACCAGATTATTATTTAAACAATATTGCTGTGCTAGGCTAACTGAAATGTAGGTGTTGATTTCCAGTGATTCTACTGATTTATTGCAGGTAACTAGTGCAGTATCATCTGCATACATGATGGGGTGACTATAAGTGTCAAGTTTTTCAGAGAGGTCGCTTGTAAACAATATGAATAAGACAGGGCCCAGTACTGGCCCTTGTGGGACTCCTCTTGTAATATTTTGTGGACTTGACTGGACAACCTCTGTGATACCATTCATACTCTGCTTTAATTTGACTATTTGTTCTCGCCCAGTAAGGTAATTTTTAAACCAGCTAAGAGCTGTTCCTTTTATTCCAAGGGCACTGATCTTGGTGATAATTACTGTGTGGGACAAAGAATCGAAAGCTTTGCTCAAGTCGAGAAAAATAGTAGTGATGGTGTTTCCAATGTCAATATTATCAATTATTTTTTCAATTAGTTCAGTAAGAGCAGTGATGGTTGATTTGCCTGGGATAAACCCATGTTGTCCTTTAGGTAATAGCTCATTCTGCCTGAGGTGTTCAAGTATTCTTGAAAGAACTACTTTCTCCAGTATCTTAGATACGGTTGGAACTAAAGATATTGGTCGAAAATTGGTTATGTCATGCTTACTTCCTTTTTTGTGTAGTGGATAGACCTTAGATAACTTCAATTTTGAGGGGAAAACTCCCTGTGCTAAGGATTTATTTGATTACATTAGTTAAAGGTTGACAGGTCACATGCTTGCAGAACTTTAAAATTATTGATGAAATCTCATCGTAGCCTGAAGAGGAGGAGGTTTTTAGTGAACTGATGATATTCAACACTTCGTCATTGGATGCTGGGTTAAATGATAGAAGTTCTTTCCCTTGGAAGTTGTTGTGTGTGTAAAACGTAGTTCTTGTCTCCTTATTAAGTTTAAGAGATTCTTCTGCGATTGTTGTGAAATAGGAGTTAAACTGTTCAGCTATAAAAGAAAGATCTTCTACAGAATTATCAGCGATTTTTAATCTCCAGACAGAATCTGAAACTTCTCTTCTAGTTGACCTTTCGCTATTAATAACTTCCCAGACGGCTTTACTTTTATTACTTGAATCAGCAATAAAGTTAAGATAAGCTTCTTTACGTAAACTTTTTAATTTCAAGTCATAGGTTTTCTTTTTGTGTGTTGCTATTGCTTTGTCTTCACTTTGTCCGGTAATTAAAAAATGTTCACGGGCTTGAATAAAAGATGACCGTAGCTCATTTACCTCAGGATTGTAGGCAACTTTAGCTCGTTTCTTAGTATTATACTTTTTTGTTGAACGTGGACAAATAACATTAAGAGCTGTAGTAAAAGTCTCTATAAAGTTGGAATATGCGTCTTCAGCGTTTTGAGCTTGGTGACCCGTTCCCATGATTGAATTCCAAGAAGGTCATTTAAAGCTAATAGTTTCTTTTAAGATTATGGTTTGATAAAAATTATATGTTACTTAGTGAAAAAACTAAGTTTATGATATTTAATTTAAGGAATGAGCTTAGTTTTGACAACCCATTAAAATATCATGAATATAGGTGTAGCAAATCTGGAAATACCAATTGCAACTGTTTAGAAATAGAACAAGTCAGTTGTATTAAGTATTTAGGGTTAGTTATTGACTTTAAATTGTCTTGGAAGGAACATGTTGCCAAACTAAAAAAGGAGTTTTTAAATAGCATTAGGAAATTTTATTTACTTCGTCATTTGTGTCCAAAAAAATTGTTAGTTAATGTCTATCATGCATTGGTTGGTTCAAGGCTTACCTATGGAATATCTTGCTGGGGTGGTTCCTATTCTTAAACTCTTTATCCTCTAGTAATTCTTCAAAAACGTTTCATGAGGGTAATTTCAAACAAGGGAAGGTTTGAACATGCATGGCCAATTTTTCTTGAACTTGGAATTCTTCCACTACGCCACTTATATGTTTATAAGGTCTTGAAAATGTTTTTCATTAGAAGCACAGGGTTTCATGTATTACAAAGACCAACTTACGGTCTGAGAAGATATCAAATAGTTTCTGTACCAAGATCATTTTTAACAGCTCATCAGTTATTTTATGGTAGTACGGCACCAGGACTGTTTGTTTAATATCATTAACCCTATGATAGGAGATTTCATGACAGTTTGTCAATATCTGTCTAAGTTAAAAAAGTGGCTTTTCTCACAGGAAAATCTTGATAATATTTTAAAGATTATGAGGTAGAGTCTTACAAGTTGTCTTATTATTATTATTTTCTTGTAGTTATTTGTATTAAACGCTATCCCTCATGCCTAAAGCGAGGACTTTTTTATCAGTTTCGCTGCCTATAGTTTATTTTATTATCTTGTATTAGTTCTTATTCAATAAAATTTGATGAAAATAATTATAGGGCTTAAATATAAAGATAATCAGTATTCTGTATATGGGTTTATATGGGTTTGAATATGAAGTTATGTATATATATACGTTATATGATATGTGTGTATGTGTATATATATATATATATATATATATATATATATATATATATATATATGTGTGTATGTGTATGTATGTAAGTGTGAGTGTATGTGTTCATGGATCAGTTAATTATTAATGTACTTGATTATTTTAATTTTACTTATTTATTTATTTTTATTTTTTGCACAGAAAATATGAAATAATCAAATGAATATGTTATTTTGTTTTTCTGTATCTGTTAGCAACGGTCTTGCTGCTAGTGCGCAATTGTATTATAATTTAATTCAAGTGATGGCGATCCCAACACAGGATACCTAGGGGATCCCTATTTTATTTTGCCTTAGTTTAAAATTAATTAGTTTATAATAACTTGTATTAACTGTTCTGTTAAAATTATAATGGAAATGTAATTGTTGGCAAAATAAAAAATTATTCTATTCTATTCTTCTTCTTCTTTTCTCATTACTTAGATTTCTTTTGGTCAGTATTGTTTGTTTTGTAGTCATCGAGCAGAAACTCATGGTGTACAGTTGTCCGGAGTGATCAGAAAGACCGTTCTCATGGATTGTTATGGCAAAATTATTTAAGAGGCATAACAATCCATGGAGTAAAAGAGGCAGTGTTGGGAGTAGGGACAATGGACACAATCAGCTGGTGAAGTTATGGTGGGTTACGATGAGTGTACTTCATCTACTTCGCTCCCTTTGTTTGTAGGTTTTGTTAAAGATAGTAGAAAACTGCTTCGATTATAAAAGTTGATAAATATAGCCATTATCTTGTATATTGTCATTTTTGTAGTTATTATAAATCATACTGAAATTGAATAGTACGTTCTTGTTTGATCTAGCACGACTTATACAGTTAGCAAAGCACACCTTTTAAAATTACATAAGAAGTAATATGTAAATAAAACAATAATGAAAGTAGTGATAAATATTATTTCAGTTTGAAGGTAGGTCTTGAATTTTAAACATCTTTTTATTATTATTTTTTAACATCCCCTACCAAATGGCCTGTTGAGATATAAAGTAAAATATCATACAATATTTTAAAATAAATTTCCCAACAAAATACAATAATAAGACATTTAAAACATTATTTTTCAGACACATTTAAACTCATTCATTTTAACACATAATAATTAATAATTTAGATAATAAACATTTACAAATTTACTTGTTTGCTTATTAATTTTAAACATATACTTTACTTTGTATCTTGGATGGGGTATGGCTATTTTAAGGAAGTACGAGTTAAATATATATATATAAATCAATTTTAAATTAAATGTTAGTTTGACATTTATAATTTTATTTGGAAAGTTCATCTGCTTATTAATTTTAGATATAAAATTTCAATTAATATTTACGATACAATAAATCAAATACACATCACAGCATATCATTATGAACAGTAAAATAATGATTATAAAACTGCCAGTTATAGCAGTATAATTTCTGTGATAATTTTTACATACCATATTTAAAAAAAAACACACAACTAACTTATATTTTTCATTTGAATTTTAAGTTTCTTTATTTTCTGGTCCAACTCTTGAACTTCTTCTGCTTTTTCTTCTAAAATCGTGTTTTTCTTTTGTTCTAACAGCTTTATCTCTGAGGCTAACTAGTGGGATGTTTTTTTTTCTTATCATCATAGCTTCTTTTTGCTTTCAGAGCATCTTTTTCTCTTTGATGAAGCATTTTTAAAGGAGAGTATCATAGGCTTTGATATTACAACATTCTTTATATGTCCGGAAACTGATACTGCACTATACACTGATCTTTGAGCTGCAAGAGAGCGTTCTTCCAAATTTTCAACCAAACACTGTTTGTTGACTGAAAACACTCGGTTCACTTCTCCATTTCCATGAAACATAATTAGTATTTGTTTTTAAAATTTCTCCAAACTAATGATGTCTATCTTCAAATTGTTTAGTAAGTCCATAGAAAAGTATCCAGTCTGTCTTGACTCATTCAGAATGATTTTAACTTTTCTAGTACGGAAGGGATTTCGCAAAACTGTAAGTAATCTCTCTTAAATTTATCCGCAACAGTAGGAGCTATGTCATTTTTGTTCACAAATTCCTCTAGAGCCATATAAATACGAGACAGCCTATTGATTTTTGGCTGTCTCGTATTGATAAGTTCTCGTATGTCATAAGTTTAATTTTTCTCATCACATCAGGAGATAGGCATGATGCTCCTCGTATGATTTTGTATTTCAAGAGGCATTTTTTAACAAGTTTTGTTTTGTGTTAATATATCACGGTATATATATATATATATATACAACCCACAGTGAGCACAGCCAAGTTATTAATACAGTAGGAAAACTAAGAGGTAAATTGTTAGTTAGGATTTCACATGTTAGTGGCTGATTGCAGCACAAGGTGCAATGTGCTAGGTGATAAGATCGCCAAACTCTACGTGGCAATTTCTTAGAAAAAGGCTACATTTCTTGACTTAATGCCTCTTTTCTTGACTTCTTGACCAGATCCACGATTTCCTGACTTTTTCTTGACTTTCTTGATCAGTAGACACCCTGTAGTACAAATCTAAGACCTACAAAGAATATTTGTGCCAAGTTTGATGGTCCAAAGCTTTATAGTTTCTGAGCGACTTTGATCAGTCAATAAATCATATTTGGCTTGTAGAGGGCCCAAAATAACTACTATTATGGCATACATACATGTGAGCAATTGAGACTATGATATTTGATATTCTAGAGGACAAAACCCACTAACTTTGATAAGTTTGAAAGTTTCAGTTTTACAGAAATTGATTTACTTGAAAAGTGTTAAGTCCTTACCTCCATATCACATGTTCTGACAGAACGTCTTCCACATACTTTTCAGCATTTAATTTTCCACCATTAAAAATGACAAGCTCAGTGCAGGTATTTGTTAGAATTCCACTGCAAACCATTACCATATGACACAGAACCTGCTGTGCTCTATGGCAAAATGTCTTAAAATTACAAGTATAGAAAAGCTTTTACTACGCAATAATAGATTGCTCAATAAATAACCCTGTCAAACATGTCAGCACAGAGAAGTGGGTTACTTTGAAACATGGACTTTCATATCAAAAATAAAGAGAAAGATATATCTGCAGCAATTATTTGTTCAAACAGGAAGCTGCTAACAACCTAGGTTAAAGGTAAGAAGAGTTTTGCAACGATAAACAATCCAAAAGCCTTCTTGAAATAAGAGTTAGTAATAATAGGACTAAAAAATCTTACAAATATGACAGTATATACATATAAAACTAGAGAAAACAATGATTTTTACGATATGACCTACTTTCATGATCAAAACACCATAGACTATTAACAAAGTAATAATAATCAAGATTTTTTTCAATGCTATTTTTATGTACTTGTTTTTTTATGTACAAAACAATTTGCTCAACTTCATATGCAATTCAAATATTTTATTAATAACACATCATAAACTGTTCAGCAAAGCAGTAGTCTACACACATGCATGCCTTGCTTGTTTTCGTTGTTGTGATTATAAGCGCAGTGCTGTAACCCAGCTACATGGGGACAAAGTGTTTGGGAGATTGTAGGCGATAGGTTGGATGCTCGGTTCTCTTAATACCGACATGGCGTCCGCTTGATGGTTGCTATCGCGTGGACACTAATAGAGAAGTCTGGGGTGTCCATGTTGGGTGGTAATCATTGTGCGGATGTTGTGTTGGGGAGATAACTGAGTATCAGGCTTGTCAATTAGCTGAAAATCAGACCAGCACTACGTGGTTCGGATTCCATGTAAAGCTGTAGGTCCCTTAGTTGCCCTGGCTGTTGGGCTATTAATAAATTGCCCTTTCTGAGGAACAGTTGAACTCAGTTAGTAACCAGACTACACTCATCCACACTCATCCTATACTCATATAACCATTCATACCTTAAAATACCAACAACGTTGTGTCGGCGTCTCATATGTAATAATAAAAAATAAATAAAAAGTGTTAATGTTTATTTTTATATTTTTACTTGATTGGCTATCAATAATAGCTTTAATACCTTCGCTGCAGGTGACGCCTTACATTGTCTCGAAGGTAGGTGCGCACATACTAATGACGCCTTGCGTATTCATTAGGCAATCTGAACTGTTCTGTTTCAGCATGAGTCTAGCATTGCACAGGTGACTGTCGTTCGTTCGTAGCGTGGCCAAAACATTGCATGTAACCTTGCTGTGTCACAGTTTTGGAGTGACATCTTTTTGTTTTGTGTTTGAAGTGTACTTTATGTAAATAAGTGTTTAGTATTTATGTATCTTATTATTAGTGTTTTGTTTTTAACATGGCTGGACCATCTAGACTAGCTGTTATTGACCAAAATTACTAGCAGTTAATCAGTAGACAGTGATTTTAGAGTTCGAAAATGTAACATTAGATTTAGATTTGTTTATTACGGCTTCTGTTGATGAATAGAATTAACCAGTGGGTTGAAGGGGATTAAATATGTAAATACATGACAAATGAACTAGTAAAAATATTGAATGAATTGCACATAAATGTTACCTGTCACTATGCTGAAATATGTAAACGTGCGGTCATGGTGCAAGCCGGGCAAGACAGCGCTGCCCTGCGTGATACTCTACTCCTTGCCCAGCTGCAGCGAATGTGTTAGTAAGATTTTGTTAATGCTCTTTGATTCTTGTGGCAATTAAAAGTTTTTGATTTGATTTTGATTATTAAAGGTTCAATCTAGTGGACCACAAGTTGATATTATGATCATTGTCAAGAATACTTTTAAAGTTTCACATATTTAATTGTAGAAAAAATATTCAATTAAAAAAATCTTAACTCAACAGTTCTAACCTATGGAAGACAATTCAAGTGTTATGATACGGTCATTATTACGGACCAAATGGTCGAAAAAGAAACCCAGTTTTTCGGTGTTTTTCGTGAAGCATACAGCATCACTCCTAAACATTTTTTATGGGTGATACTATATCTCAACTAAGAAAGCAATAAGTCCCAAAAATGTTATTAACACTTTTATTATTTGTGTAAAGTTTAATATTTCATTAATCAGGTTATCTACTCCTAGCTGGTAACATTTAGGTTTGTGATGTCTAATCAAAAGTTCTTAGACTGAAAAAGTCAGCAAACTTCCTTGACTGTTCTTTCATTCATTCAGTGTAATATTTTATCACTATTAATTATTATTTGGTTTCTATAAGTTATTTATTCACTTATTACACTAACCTTAGTGTTTTTACCATCACCAAGTGGGGCTTGACACTCTACCACAAGCTGGTCACGGAGCTGCTGATCGGTCATATTGCTACGTGTGTGACATGGCAAACACAACAACAAGACATCGTGGTAATGATGGTTCTTCAATGATTCTATGGGGAAAAAATAAGCCTATTAGTATTTCAGTTTCAGTTTCATGGATCTGGCCAGTTTCGAGCTTCTTCTATTTTCGTTTCCGATATGTGTATGAGGGTGTTCTAAAAAGTAAGTTATAATATTTCGTTCATAAAAAAGTTAAATTTATAAGCAAAAGTTTATTTTGAGTAGGGCTTATAAATATTTTTAAAACCTTATTCTTCTATATAATCTACCACCTTGTTTTTCAATACATTTTAACATCATGTAACAAGTTTTTGTTATCTAACATCATACTACTCTTGGTTATCTTTTGAATACTTTCAACCTCATCTGCAAAAAAAATCCTCATAATGCAGAAATATGTGGAAATTACTGAAGAATTGATTTTTTGACTGTAATTAAACGTTGTAGTCAGGATTAACAGACCAAATATTTATCTTGAAAGAAATATTAGGAATATAACAAAGAATGCTTTTCAAAATTCAATGACTCAAAGAAAGTATTTGATAGCATTATTAGAGTAAAGCTAAAAGTGTAAAATAAAAATTTTCTAATGCCACATAAATCGATAAATGTAGCAATGCTGAGTAAGAAAGATTCTTGATGCTCTGTTCAGGTAAATGTTGAAGTTTAAAATGTTTTCTATTTAAAATCAGATAAAAGCAACTTGATTGTAATCTTTTTACATTGTATTTTTCAATTGTAAGAATATTACAGTAGAGTGGAAACTATGCTAAATAAGGGTCCCTAACTCCCTATATACATTCTCTAAAAAATCCAATATCAAAATTTACAAATTCAACTTCAGAATGTTTAAAACAATGTAATATATTGATAAGTAATGAGCTTTACAAAAAACTTTTTGTACCAAATCCCATACTTCCAAAATTATATTGTTTACCAAAAGTCCACAAACCTGGAAAAGAAATGAGACCTATTGTTGCCTCCATTAACTCTCCAACATATTTACTATCTAAATGGTTACAGAACAGGCTAACAGAACTACCACAATTCACTTCATTCTCAGTAAAAAATAGATATGAATTTTTAAATTTAATAAAAAATACCAAAATTGAAGATGACGAATACTTTATTATTTGATGTCACTTCACTATATCGCAATGTACCTATGAAAACAACCATCCTCCTTGTTCAAGATTGGCTTCAAGCTTGTCATTTGACAAGTAAAGAAATTGAAGAATACATGCTACTTATTAATCTATGCATGAATCAAAACACTTTTCAGTTTAAAAACTTATTTTACTCCCAAATAGATGGAACAGCCATGGGGAATCCTCTTTCTTGCTTCATAACAAACATATTCATGAGCCACTTTGAAAATTTAGTAAAAGAATCACTGTCATACTTCCCTAGCGTTTGGATTCGTTATGTTGACGAAATTTTTGCAGTGTTCAACAAAAATGAAAACCTTCAAAATTTTATAAATCTGTTAAATTCATTTACGCATGAAATAGAATATAATCATTCACTTCCATTTTTAGACTTATTTTTAGACCATTTTTAGTCATTAGAAACACAACTTCTAAAGAACTTGAATTTGATATATACCGTAAACCCACGCATACTGATCGATAGATAACAAATGACTCCAATCATCCACCAGCACAAAAGAGAGCTGTATTCCATTCTCTTATTTTTAGATTACTAAATACACCTCTATCGGAAGAACGATTAAAAAAAAAACTAAATTATATCAAACGCGTGGCAATTTTCAATGGATATGATACCAATTTAATAGATTGTATGTTAAAAAAAGATTCAAGATGTTTATTGGCCGTTAAATACAAACTGTTGTACAATAGGCTTTGTCAATAATTACATTATCAGTAGCAAATACATTCATTATGAACATAATAAATGGAGTATGTGATAAAATATATTATGATGACAATTACAAACATAATAAACAACTACAGGATATAGTTGAGCAAAATATAAACATCAATGCTATATAAACAAATTAATAACATTAAAATTAAAAGTGCAAAGTACTAATATCACAAGCCAGATATTGTTCAATAGAATAAAAACAATTATCTTTAAACCAACTATCCAATATATTTCTAAACTTTTTAAAGTCAACTGTCCAGGCACTTTCTGGTAACTTATTAAATAATCTTATTTGCATGCTTAAATGACTGTTTTTTTGTTATTTAAAATCTGGTACGTAAGGGGTCCAATAAAAAACTTTTTTGTAGGATATTGGTGAGTCTTTCCTAACATTAAATGATTGTAGATTCTCTTTTACATTTAATAGACATCGATACATATATATATAAGCATGGAAAAGGCATTATACGATACTCTTTAAAAATTGGGAAACATGATTCTGAATCATTTACATTTTTTATAATTCTCAAAGCCTTTTTTTGCAAGATGAATATTTTATTTGAACTGGTACAGTTGCCCCAAAGTGAAATGCCATAGGTTATATGAGTTTGAAAAAATGCATAGTAAGCTGAAATCATCATTTCATCAGTTACATTAAATTTTAGCTTTCTTAATAAATAACAACTTAGCACATAAATGCTCAACGTGACAGCTCCAACTTAGCCTACTATCAAGAAAAAATCCCAAAAGTTTGACAGGCTTAACACTACCATAGATTTCGTGATCAAGAGAGAAAATAATATTTTCGGTTTTATTGCTATTTACTACTAAACAGTTGGATTTAAACCAAACTAAACCAGCTTTAATTGATTGTTTTTCCTGTCTTAATAGACCTTCTATGTCCTTATCTTTATGGAATAATGTAGTATCATCTGCATAAAGGATGGCTGTGCAAGGCACACTAAAAAAAAAAAAAAACATTTATTGCAATAATAAATAGAAAAGGACCTAAAACTGAGCCTTGAGGACTCCTATGTTAATATTTTCAATTTATTTATTTTATTTTTTATTTATTAATAAGACGCCGATCGTCAAGGTATGGGCGAATATGGATTTCGAATGAGTGTGATGAGTGTACCTTGCACTTGTTCTGAGACTTATTTATATAATTCTCATTTGCTAAAATTGTAACCTCTTTAATTCTATTTTTGTACTGTTTTTTGGCAGAATTGTATAGTTTTTGCAATTGTTTGCCTTATTTTCATTACCAGTACTTTTATTTTGCTTAAGTCTATCATACAGTGACAAAACGTAATCCCTCATTTGCTTCAACTCTACTGTGAACCACTTTTTATCTGGCCTGTGAGAATGATTAATTTTTACATTTTTAACATAACAGCATTCATTATATGAACTTGTCAAGATATACATAAAATATTCATAAGCTTGGTCAACGTTTAAAACATTTACTTGAATCAATCTTTCTTTAAAGCTTGCAATGGTATTAGAATTTATTACTCTTACCTTTTTATAAATGATTTCTTTAACTTTAGGTTCTCCATTGTAACTTACATCTAAATAACTGAATTTTGCAAGCACTGCCAAATGGTCAGATAAACTAGGCTGAATTACACTACAAACTATGCCCTCCCTATCCATATTAGTCACAATGTTATCTAGACAAGCCTTATCCCTAGTACTATCACTATTTAAACAATAAAAATTGTATGATCAGAGGATATTTAGAAACTGTACTGATTCATGAGTATTTTTTGTAAGATCTATGTTGCAATCTGAAGATATTATCACCTTAGCTTTATTAAATTTTCCACACACCATTCTCAAAAAACCTTCAAACAGGTTAAAAACATTAACCAAACTTGAATTTGGTGTTCTATATATTGTTGACACAACCAAATTAAGCTTAGTTAAAAAAATTGCTGAAATTTCAAATTCATGTAGTGAAGAAAATTTAACCATATATATTAATTGGTATTCAAAATAATCTTTTACAAAAATTAAAGAGCCCCCTCTAATATAGGGAGGTTGTCTACAATAGGAGCTTGCAAGCTTGTAACCAGCTGGAATATACATGTCTAATTCTTATGTGGCAAGCCAGTGCTCATTAATTAGTATTACATCATAGGCAATTTTATTTAACCATAATTCTAGCCTGTCTAGCTTACTTCTTAATGACTGTATGTTTAAATGGAACACAGTAAAAGGACGATTAGTGTTTACTGAGACATTAGTACTGGAAACTATAGGTGTAAGAGGAGTCTGTGAACTGGCTAAGGCACCTCGGTTACTAGTGGCTGTTTGAAGTTTTCCGACTCTTCCTCGGTGCCAGGTGGAAGTGGTTGCTGCTCCCGTGCCATTCCCTGTTCAGGGCTCTTCCTGGCCTCCATCTCTTCTGCCAAGCCCTGTTCAGGGTTCTTCATGTTGGCTCCAGTTACTGCTTCCCCGGTGATTGTTTTGGCTATTTTTTCAGCTAGCCACATTTTCCCCTTATAGTTCAAATTTGAACCTTGTCGAGTATGTAGCGTTCTATCAGCCGTGCTTGCCTCTACAAATAAAACATTTGAAAACTTCTGACTGAGTTTTTGTAGAGCCTTATTGGTTTTTACTATTTCTTTATTCACACACGACCATTTAGCTAGATCATATCTGGTCTGTAGGTCAACTAGGACAATCCTTGTATGTGAATTTTTTTGTACTGTATTTTTAATACCCTCTAGAGCTTCATTGGCTTCATTTCTAGCTACATCGTTACTACCACATACCAAAATTAGTACATCATTGTCTTCAAGATTTTCAGCTTCAATATTACCACTATATACAATGTCTTTTGTGCGCCCTCCGGGCCTAACAAAACCAACAGCGCTTTTTGATTTTTGTTTTTTATTAAGGTGGAAAGCTAAATCACGCCCATGGCTGTCACCACATATGAGAATTTTATGATCATTTTTTAAGCCAACTGTATCATCTTCACTTTTTTCTCCTTCCTTCCTCTCATCACTTTCTGCTAAATGTGCAAAACTATTGCTAGTCGGGAGGCCTGCTTGCAGATGAGGACTCTTCGGCCTTATAGTTCTTTTGTTATGTTTAGTGACTTGCTGAGACCAAGGGGTTGGGACATAATCCTTTGGTAATTGCAGAGGAGGAAAGCTTGTAAGACTGTTATCAGTTGATGATTTTAAGTTGTGAAATTTCTGCTCCATTAAGTTAAGTTCTTCCTGTAATAATTTTGAAGCTTCTTTTAGGTTTTCATTTTCAAGTTTTTTTTCTTGCAGTTCTTTGAGAATGATTTGGGTTTGGAAATCAAGGTTTTTTGTCAGGGGTATTATGAGCTAAAACACTTAACGCTCTTTCTAGATCACCATTTTTATTTTTAAGTTGTTCTATTTCAATTTTAAAATAATTTTCTCTTTCTATAAAAGAAGAGATTCTTTCTTCACACTTTAACCTGTTTTTTCTAGCTCTAAGCATTTTTGTGTTAAAGTTTCTAGCTGAACATCAAGATCCATATGACTTGGTGTATTTACAGACTTGTCTGATGGTGTTCCAAGGCTTTTATTAAGATTGAAACTGGTAGAAGTAGAGTTTAATGGTAAAACATTATTTGGTGAACTGTAGCTATTTTTCTTTGATTTTCTGGTTTTTATTTCTGCTTCTATTTCTTTTATTGACTGAACAAACTCTTTGTTTTCCATTATTTTACCTGTGCAAACAGTAGCTTTCTTCTCTTCATAAAAATATAATTTGTTTTTTGTACACTGACCTTGTTTCTCTTTTTGTGGCCCAAAAAAATTAACTTTATACCAAGTAATTTTTTCTTTACTTTCTATTTCATTAATAACGGCTGGCCAGGCCTGATGTTCCCTTACACAAGCAAAAACATAATCTCCTATTTTAAACATAATGTTTGTAAGATTATCAGTGGCCAATCTACTAACTGCTTACATTAGTGGTTACTAAGTTCACCACCAAGAGCTAAACCGTGAGTAGTGATTGATAATTGAATAATAATAATTGAAAAGCGAAAAAGAAGCAAGAGAAAAAATAAAAAACAAAACTTATACCTATAAAAGAAAAAAACTAATAATTGGAATAGTATAACATGGACAAAATATTCAAATTCTATCAACAAAACATTTAAAAAACACACAAATATTAATATTTCATATAAAACTAAAAATAATTTGAAAAATAAATTAAAAAATCCATAAGATACTGAGAATGACAAAAATAAATCAGGAATTTATGAAATAAACTGCAATGACTGTAACAGCAAATACATAGGCCAAACAAAAAGGAAAATTAAAAAAAGATTTCAAGAACATTTTTTACACATAAAATTTAATAGAGAAGAAAAATCTGCAATTGCCAATCACTGCATTAACACTGGCCATAGTATTACAAAAAACAATTTAAAATTATTAAAACATATAACAACACCACGATATTTAAATGCATGGGAATCATGGTACATTAACAAAGCAAATTCTTAAAATTTATTAAACCAAGAAGATGGACCGATTCAAAATTCTATTTTACTTTCAAAACTATAAACAATTAATTTAAATTAAATTTATAATTCTTTCAAATTCATAATAAAACTACCATTTAGAATAATAATAATATATTTAGCCACGAAAGTTAAAAATAAAACATATGTTTATATAAGCTTATATTACATTTATTTACTTTTTATATATTTATTTGTGATGTGTCTGACGATGATAGCCTTGCTATCGAAAGGCCTCACTAATAGTCTTTATTGGTTTAAATTGTCTTATTTTTAACAATTATAAATAGACAATGTTTCTTACTACTTATGAACTTTATTTATTCTAAAGTTATTTAGTTACCTTCAAAATATCTTCTGTACTCAGAGGGAACAACATTTTTACGCCTAAGGTCTCTATCAGAGGCACAGACCACACATATATTGTCCTTTGGCTTTGTATAGTAACCATCAGGCTCATTTGGCCTACGAGAAGGTTCAAATCTCAATTTTAAAGTTTTTGGGTCTTCAGACACAGTTTCGGCCAATTCCTTCTCAAGATACCTACAAAATATTTTATAGTTAATTGTTAACTTAACAATAATGTTTACTAGTTAATTAGTTATGTACACATGAATGCATATAAAAACACACACTTGTAAACGCGCATCCACACACTGTAATTGATAGATATTAACACATTCGCTGCTATGATTTTGTACTAACTTCACTTAGGAGCTGATGGAACTGATCATAGAAGGAAAAGCTTGGTACGGATCCGTGCCGGCCGCTTTCTGCGAACTGTCACTATTTTAGGTTATGTCAGGATGTACCTAAGGAGCGCACAACAATTCATCAACCTACTACAAAGGCTGAGCTCACACTAAAATAAACAACAGCATATGGTCTGGCGGCACGGTTCCGCGTTATGCGCATGCACGCCGAGATCGTTGTGGCACGGTTCCGTGCCGTCTGCATTCGACGTGTTAATTAACATAATTATGTTTTCTATAAGTTGTTTTGATTATGTGTTGCTAGGCAACACAAACATTGTATTACTGTGTTATTATGCTGTATGTTACTGAAATAAAGTTACTAAGTTAATTCTTTATAAATTATTTAATTACTACAAGTTACAAGGTAATTAGTAGTACAATTTACTACAAGGTAATTAGTAGTAATTATTTAATTACTACTAATTACCCTTTCTCTCCCTCTACTCACCTGAAGAATATGCCTGTGGTGTTGAAAATTTGTGAGATTATGTCTACTTTGTGTTTGTGACTACTACTCTGATGTTAGTGAACTTGTCTTTTAAGGTAAGTTTGCTGATGTCTTATCTCTCTAATATATTAATTACTACAAGATATGACAATGGCGATGAGTCAAATCATTCAGGACATTATAAGTATTCAAAATGTTGAAGAGAAACTAAAAAAATTAAAACAACTTATAGAAAACTGGGCGGAGATCAGGACTGTTGTGGAAATACAAGGATCGGAACTTAATAAACTTCTAGAACAGTTCAAAAATGTTTTTGATAATGATATTGGTTCCATTCCTGAGTACAAAGCACAATTCATCCTTCAAGAAGGATCACGTCCAATATACATAAAACCTAGACAAGTACCCTCTGCTTTGAAAAACAAAATTGAAAATGAAATTGAAAGATTGGAGAAATTGAACATTATAGCAAAAGTAGATAATTCCGAGTGGGAAACCCCAGTAGTACTGGTAGTTAAGCCTAATGGGAACATCAGGTTGTGTGCAGACTACAAAGTGACCTTGAATAAAATTATATAGGATGAAAACCATCCTATACCAAGAATAGAGGACATTTTCAGCTCAATGTCTGGCGGTAAATACTTCTGTACCTTAGATAATATCTAACCCCATTTTCACATT